>JAYKQN010000008.1:20845000-21070000 GCA_036785175.1 Eupleurogrammus muticus
ATTTAAAAAAAAAAATACATTGCAACAGCATCTCTATAATGTTCCTTTTATAGCGGGGGAGCCTTTATTTCAAACTCATTTAGCAACTGAAATGTTTGTTTTTTTTCCAGTTCTACAGATTCAAACAGTCTATGGCTTCTGCCATATGATGTGACACATACGAAACTGACAAACATCAATATGTGTTAGAGCAGCAGCACCAAGGACAGGATGAGACTCAACAGCAGTGAATATTCCACAATAACAGAAACATGTGTATGTGAAAGAGCGGGCTGGAAAAAGAAAAAAACAATCAAACTATTGTCTCACACCCTCAGCCACTGGGAAAAATCCGCTCTCTGTCCTAAAGCCAAGTGTTTCCCTCCGAGGCCAAACTTTCTAGAGATGAATGAACTGTGCCAAAAATCCCCAGCACTGTATATAATATATACTGTGCTGTGTGCAGCATCTCTCAGCACAGGGGAAAAGACAAAGTGGTGCTGCAGCTTCAAAAAGTTTCCACTCAGCTCTTACATTTTACTAAATACTGTTATTTTTGTGTTAGTCCAGAGCTGATGTTGAATTCAGGTGATGTATCTCTGCCTTTTATTATAACCATGTTATGTTGTTAAAGTGAACAAGTCTGTTGCTGTTTGACAGGACCTTTGGATTGTGGCCTTTGACTCGATTATTTGAGCGTGTACAGTATAGGTTACTCAGTATGGGGAACAGGATACTCTGGAGAGAATCTAAGCACAAAGGTCAACTGACTGGCTTCAGAGCTTTCACATCCTAAAGTCTTCATGCAGCACAGCATCTCATTCAGTGCACAGCCTGCCCTAACACTTCAGGGCACAAGCTGTAAACATATCACTGACATAGTATTACATTTTAAGCTCATCATTAGCTTTAATTTAGACTCCTTTAAGCTCAGTTTTGGTAGCTAAATTTGGTAGCTTTTTAAACTCCAAAGCCTGATGTACAGGGAATTTTAGCTGATTTTAGCTGTTTAGCTCAACATGGTCCTTACAAGAGCAGGGAACATTAAAAATGTTTGTTGCAAAACCAAAACAAAGAGGTGAATACAGTGAAATACTCCACACAACTGATGTGAACTGCAGAGTTGTGATTAATCTCTATGAAGTCAAAATCTCTCACATACATGTACACATGACCCATTGGTAGAATAAAAAAAAAGAAGTAAAACATATATTCATATCTATGTATATTGGTAACAAGTGGATCAATGAGCTTCTGTAACTGCTCCTCTGATAAATGACATAATGTAGATGATATCTGATGTCTGAACCTCTGTACATTAAAAGGCTCAGAAGGTGAGCAGGATTCTGATTGGTTAAGGCTTTCATCAACAGCCATTTCTTTAGTCTACACCCATTAACTTTAAAAGTACAGTGTGTAGTGTTTGGCTGCATCCTGTGGTAAAGTGGCAGATTTTAACCCTCTGAACCTGCTCTATGATATTTGGTTTGTCCATTCTGAGCTGTAGCAACATGCAGGGTTGGTAGAAGGAGATCCCCACTAGATGTAAAAAATCAAACCCAATCTGTAAATAATAAAAACACATTTCTTATTTTGACTGAATTATAAAGTAATCAATACACATGAATATTATGTTACATTTCTGCTTAGTCAGTCCTGCTAGATGCTGCTGAATTGCACAGACTGCACCTTTAAACCAATCGAACACCTGTTGAGTCCTAGCTCACCACAGTGATCTGGCTTTAGGATCAAATAACCACCTACATTTGTCATTTCTCTAGTCCAAAAGTGCAATTTCAAGACTCAGAGTGCGTTCTGTTCAATCTACTATCATGAAGTGGCTGATGAATTGTGGACTCCAACACCCAGTTTCTCATCCAGCCTGGGGTCTCCTGCCCCAGCAGAGACTCGCGGCTGCTCGGGAAAAACCTGCAACACTGGAATCAATCACTCTGACAGACTGACTCATTGACGCTTCTGTGGGGGCTAATACTTAAGGAGATTAAAATGAGCAAAGTGCCAGCCTTCCACTTCACTCCAAGCAACATGGCCGGGGCGGGGAAATGCTATTGGTCAGCCCGGACCGGTTGATTAAATGATTGATTGGCAAGGTAGACCTCAATCAGCAGTTTCCCTGCCCGAGTCCTGAGGTAGCAACAGACGAGACTGCGCCGGTCATTTGTCTCCTGCCGGGTTCCTGCCCTTCCTTTGACTCCACTCTTCTCCACAAACAAGTCACTACAGAGGCACTGATCACGTTTTGTAATCCTCTCCTTGGCTAACTAAGGGTTTATGTAGTAAATGGCCCGGTGGTGGAAGAAGTTTGAAAACATAGACTCAAAATTCTCCACCTGGTGCTTTATTTTATTACGGTTACCAGTCAAGTGTAAAGTGCAGCAAATGTTAAACTACACAACAGAGTGACAAAAATGGAAAAACAAATTATTATAAGGGAAAATTATGAAAGAAAACACAAAAGCTATATCAGGACCCGACACTCGCTGTTTTTTCCAGGCCCACGCTACACTGGCCCTAGAGGAGCTTTATATGGAGCTCTGCACGGCAGCCATATTGACAGGAAATAATAAGTAGACACAGGTGGTACCTGTGATATTATTAAGAGTTTTGTTCCATTGAGTGTAGCAAAACCTTTCAAGGGAGCTAAAATAGCATACAAATAGCAGCGCCTTACTCTGATTAAAAAAATGGAACCTCAGCCTTCTCAAGTGTGTTTATTTGCTATCTTACATTAATATAGCTGCTGTTAACAAGGTATGTAGGTTGTAGGTTTCGCTATGATTTTTACATGTTTTAATTCCATACAAGTTGGTTTTCATATTTGTTTCATATTGTTGTATTTCTTACTTTATTTGTTTGTTTATCCAGTAGTATATGTATGTGCATTTCTTGTTTAATCAACATTGAATATTTAAGTTCATTTATTGTTTACTGATTGAAGTCACGGATTATATAACAGCTTGTTGTGTAACCATACTGTACTCATCATGGTTTCCAGAGCCACTTCTTGTGTTGAAAATCTCACCAGTGATTTCATGGGTTGGCCCACTATGGAGGGTATATTCTGTATAAGCTGTATAAGTCATTTTTTGACTAAAAGTGAGTAGCCAATATGTATATGTAGCCAAATATAAAGAAAAAAAAAATCCAGTCCTTAGATTTCAAAAAGTCACAAAACTGGATGTTGGAGATGAGTTACGTTCAGTAAAAACAGGTAACCTTGGAAAAGGTAAAGGAAACCTGGAAAAGTGATGTAAAAGTGGAACTGCCTCATGACCAATTTGATTTACCTGACATTTGTTTGATTTAGTTAAGTTTTCAGTATGGAATGAAACAGTTTAATCCAGGTTTAAAGTTGCTTAAAGTCACACTTCAATGTTCAAAAATAGTCACTTCATTCTTTAATGTTCCATATATGACATTACACTGTTCTACAGTCATCCACTGTTAAGGCCTTTTTGATGAAAAATATTCTGTGCTTTTGAAAAAGTTTTTGGTGTTTTCCCTCAAACTTTTTAAATGACTAAGACAGACTAGAGCAGATGAGGATGTGTGGGTTAGTATTTATGCTACTTGTTCCTACAGGACACTTGTTTTCCTGGTCGCCTCCTATCACCTACCTTGACATTGACAAAGCTTCCTCATCATACAATGGAATAAATGGAAGCTATTGGCTCTCTAGGAGGCAGGACAAGGCCACTCAAAACAGAATCTGAAACACTATGGTGGTTTAGAAAATAATTGGTTCGAAATAGCCATCATTTGCAATCTAGACCAAAACATGCAAAAACACTTCAAGCTGTTGTTCCAAAGCATTCTCCAATCTGTCATTACTCATCCAGATAATTAAATGAGCTGTGTGTTTTGTGTTGTGTTGTCTTATTATTCACGCTCAGCAAGCATCCACCGATTTTCTGAACGAAACACTTGATAATTTGCAGCTCGTTAGACCCGCTGCAAATAAACGGATGGACTCAGATCATGGTGATAAACTCAATAAACCCAAGTCAAATGAAGTTCCATATGTAAGCCGTATAGGCATCAGGGAGGGAATAGAATTCTGACTCTGTTCTCATTTCGCTGACGATTTGCTTGTAAAGCAAATCTGAAAAACAAGTCTGAGGTCAGGGGAGGGTTTAATTAAGTTAATGCCAATCATTTGCTCCATCTTAGGCTGCATCCACACCACTACATTCATGCAACACCCACACTCCATCCCCATCAACCCAGAGCTTTCTCCAGCAGGGCTGCTGCTACAGCTCTAATATATCACTGCATTTACTTTGTGCCAAGTGCTTTTGTACTGTTAATTTAATTGGAATAACAGGTGAAAAACCTTTTCCCCATCACATTTATTATGTCATGTTTTTCATTGTGTATATATATATATATAAACAAACCAACAAACTGTATTGTTGCCAAACAGAGACTGTGCCCAACTGGAGAAACAGCGCGTTCAATTCAACACATGCTGTTCTGTAATGAAGTAGCTTGAGGAAAAGTCTGG
Organism: Eupleurogrammus muticus; assembly: GCA_036785175.1. Taxonomy (NCBI): domain Eukaryota; kingdom Metazoa; phylum Chordata; class Actinopteri; order Scombriformes; family Trichiuridae; genus Eupleurogrammus; species Eupleurogrammus muticus. Next base: position 20,849,505 of record JAYKQN010000008.1, read on the forward strand.
GTTTTAGTTTGTTGGTTCTTCAGAGGCTTTTGAGAAAGTCTTAATGAGATGAAAGGAATAATGGGGAAAATAAAAGGTTTCTGATTGTGTTTTGCTTCACGGAAACATTTACTCAGAATCAAATTAAATTTTAGGCAAAGAGGAATATGTGGACTAATAATATTCTCTCATTCACATGTGATTTCTCTGCTAATGTAATGCGACTTTTTTTTTTTATCAATGCAGTGCATATATGCAAATATTTACTGCAATAACCTAGAATACTTCACTACTGGAAGCATAAAGAGAAGCTGTTCTCACTTCATTCTCCTTCTGAAAATGATGATAAAATAATTTAACTAAAGATCTATTTTTTATATTTATGATCCCACAGAATTTGAATCTGTCAGCCACCGCTCAGAGGTACTACACCCCCCCTTTTTGTCTTCTTTTTATCCCCTGGATGGTGAGTTAATTACTGTAATGTGTGTGACGGGAAAGGTTCGGTGCTTGTCAGCGTTCTGTTCGGGCAGCGGCCCAGCAGATCCTGCTGCTCAGCACACCAGGGGAACCTCTAATGGTGACCATGAAGGTGAAAAACTCACATAGGGCTTAGCTTAAGTTTCTATTGCAGATACAGAGTATTGGTTTCAGAGGCATTGTCAGATCATTTTGTCCCCCAGTAATGAAATGGTCAGTATTGTTTTTTTTTTTTTTGTAACTGGTCCACAGTGCAAGATAGAGCAATGTTTATAAATTAGGTCATGATGATGACATTGCACACAAAGGAGCCTTTTTTTCATATATTTATATTCCACAGTTGATGGAAGTGAACAAATTCTTTCCTGGTCAGCTGTTTTGACAGCTCTACAGGAAACTGTGCCAGAGTAATCATCACTAAAGATGTCAGCTCCTCAAAAGTCACTAAGGTGTCAATGGTTCGCAAAATTTCCTAATGGGAGCAATAAAGTACTGATGGAAAGAGGAGTTACCAAGATCATGACAGAGGGAAACAGAGCAATCATTTGCCATATCTTTATTAATTAAAGGGAAAACACCAAAACTGTCATGTGGTGTAACCCTAAACACTTGGTACCAGATAGTTTAACTCTTTCAAAAGGTTTTTAAAACACGTTATCAACTACTTTTATATTTCTGCTGGATTAAATACTTAAAATTTAGCATTATTTTGCAGTTACACCATTGGACATTTTGTGTCAAAGTCACACAAAATTGTGATTTTTGCAAAAAAAAAAAAACAATAATAATACAAATGGACTTTTAAATGACAAGAAACCAACATGAACACAAAATGTACATTTTATAAGACATAATGAATAGTTCTTAAAAAGTATATATATATATATCAAATGTATTTGTATAAAACTTTTCATGTATCAAAATAAATATGCTTTGCACAATCAAATAAATATACCAACCCCATCATTGTCATGCATACACACATACACATAAAAGTAGAAGATTATTTAATTAGTTAACACTCAATAATAATAACTTGCAACTTACAAAAAAACATGAGCTGAGGAACTGAGGTTTGGTGTTATTATTGATCACTTCTCATTTTTCCAATAATCATAATCAGACATTTTTCTACTTATCCTCTCACATGTTAAGAGTATTACAAACTTCATATTATGGTACATTTACATTTACCTTTACAGATGAAATTTGTGATTATTTTGAGATGTGTGAGTAGCTCAATGTGTAGACCATGCATTGCTGGTGTTTATTGATGGTTATTTTTTTATTTATTATGCTCTGAAAGTGCACCAGATTGCTGCATTAAAATTTACAATGTTCAATTTTTTCAAACGCTAATTAACCCCTCACGAATGTAGGAAATTTGGGGTAGGAAGCTTGAAGATAAGTAAATCTACAAATCTATAATTCTCTCTTTAATAAATATATAGATAGACATGTTAAGAACTATATTCATATCTCTCTATATAGAGATAAATGGTAATTTTATTACAGTGGTTGAAAGTAAATAAGCACAATTACTCAAGTGCTGCACTTCAGTGGGGGCTGCAGCTCAGGATGTAGAGTCGTTCCTCAGCTCTTCCATGTGTCCACGTGTCCCTGAGCAAGAAGCTGAACCCTTAGTCGCTCCTGGTTGTCAGGCTGGCACCTTGCAAGGCAGCTCTGCTGCAATCGCTGTGCGAATGGGTGAAAAAAATTGTAAAGTGCTTCTGTCTTTGATTTGATCTGACACTGCGGGAAAAAGCGCTGTGTATATATATATATATATATATATATATATATATATATATATATATATATATATATATATATATATATATATATATATATATATATATATATATATATATATATATATATATAGTGAGAGGAAGATTTTACATACAATTAATATATTTTAATATTCTATAATTTAAGCTTTTACTTATTTGCCATACACTTGTGTGAAACCTGTCAAATATTATGATGCACTACTTATACTATTACTATTAATATACTTTATGGTAAGTAAATTAGTGTTTGATACGTGATATAAATTATATATTGATATTAAATTTTGCTGATTTGCCCTTCTTGCTGCTAAACTTTTATTTAAGTGACAGTTTCAATTCAGGACATTTATTTTTTATTGTTTGTTTTCCTTCTTTTTGAGAACAGTATTTCTACTGAGTGTACAGGATTTGTGTAATTCACCAGTGTATATTTTACCACTTTACTGGCCAGTAGAAGGTCAAAAGAAGTGGGTTCTGCAGCTCATTGTCCCTGTAGGTTCCACGGGAGACCACATGCGCCTTTATATTTTGTCTTGATGTCAGCAATAAATATGGAATTTATGTATGAGGAGAATACTCATTGAATCTTTACTTTTTGGGGAAATGGTGATTCACTGTTTATTACGTGTATTGGATTTGACATAAGGCCTCTCAACAAGACTCTGTTTTTACATAAAGCAGCATATGGCAGAGCAGATAAGTGAGCAACCGAGCTGACACGTGACATCCTCTCTGCTGCACTACACACACACACACACACACACACACACAGGAGGAGAGAGAGTTATAGCTCTATATTTGTGCCTCATTCCTCAGCCTACAATGACAGCCACTCTGAATCTACATGCACTACACACACCATCAAGCTGACCAATGTGTGGGAAACCAGAGCGAACACAGGACAGAGATGTTGGGACCATGTTTTATGGGAAAATATCTTTTTGTCATATGGGCTTGCATAAAAATCCAACCCTAACCCCATGCTCAAACTGAACTAATGCATGCTAAGGAATGAGGAACAAAAGCAACATCCTCATTGTGGGGAAAAAAACGTATCTTTGTATACGATAAAAATACTTTACTATTGTCTCCTGACAGACAATATTACAAGAAATGTCCAAAAGGATGTTTAAAAGCCAGTGCTGCTGGCCACAATCAGTGGACGTCACAATCATGCTGGTATAAACAAGTACATCATGCTGGGTAGTGACATATTTGTAATGAAAAGCTTCTAGTTGCTGCATCTGGTTGTGTATCCATTTATACACAACACTGGATGACACTCACTCAGCCCTCTGTGAGACGATATCTCAAATTCAAGGCAACATTATTTGTATAGTACATTACAGCAACAAGGCAATTTGAAGTGCTTTACGTAAAAAACATCAAAAGATATCATTTAAAAAGAGTTTGTTCTAGATCTGTGGAACATAGAAACTGAACACTGCTTCTCAATGTTTCAAGTTCACTTTTTCGTATGATCACGACCCTCATGATGGTTGCAGAGATTCCATAGGACGTCAATGAGGACAAGTTAACAACTGATGATAAGCAGAGAATGACAGAAAATTACAAGGTTACAAAACAAACAAATGAAAATGATAAAATGGAGCATATTAAAGCAGATGTGGGACAACAGTGGATAAAACAAATACAGGATATAGTTCAGAAAAGGCACAGGCACTCTTCTGCTAGTGTTTTTATGTGTGCTTTGAACTACGGGGACACCATCATTAAGATGAAGTGTGTTCTGAAGGTTATTCCATAACAAAAATATTCTACCAAATTCTGAGACCAAATCTACCAAATCGTAATCATGTGGTAGAGAAGCCATTTAGTGAGGGGAAACATTACTAGAATTGCAGATGAAAGAAAAGACGACATACGAAGGAAGTTTGCCCATGACACCTTTGCAGGTAAAAATATACCAATGCTGCTGTCTTCTTAGGGTTATTAAAGATCAGATCACATAGAACACAATGATGTTTGAGGTGGTTGTAAAATATAAAGAACTGTGATACGCACATAGCTAAGCATTGCAGTGTAGAGGAGTCAGGATGCAGAATAAAGGATGAGTGGCTCCATCTAGTGTGTATAAGAGGTCCATACAAATCTACAGTCTACTGTTTTTTTTATTTGACTGCTTTTGATTGCAGTGAACCAACCTGAGCTTTAAACTGTAATCTCAGGAATCTTTCCCATCATCATCATCGACCATCGACTGTGTAACCGTGATTTTATCCCCCTGCTGTTGCCACCACTAAAGCTGTGGAGACTGCATCCTGTTTATCAAAACAAGGCTTGGTTCCACAGAGGCATAAATCCATTGGGGGAGTTTTCAGAAAATCTTTGCTAATTAAATTTCTTGCTCAAGTTGATGAGCAATATAATCTAATTAAATTATGTGTTTGATTAACTTTCACCAACAATCATCATCATTCATTAAGTTAATTCAAATCAGCATACAATGAATGTTTATGTAGGCAATCTGTTGATGGCTGCCTTCGCATTCCCACCATGAGTCATTGTGAAGTTATCATTAATGCCCATCTGTCCAAAATGAATGAAGCTGATCTTACAAAACAAATGTGCTTTGGCTGTGAAAATTAAAGTGTGTGTGTGTGTGTGTGTGTGTGTGTGTGTGTGTGTGTGTGTGTTTTAATTACAAAGGTCTCACATGAGACAAAGAAAAGAAAGATGGTCAAGCCTCAACACTTGTTCCAATTTCCTGAGCAGCCCCTGGTGTCCATCTCTTCTGTTGCTTCACATATATCTATTATCAATCGCGCGCACACACACACACACACACACACAAATTTTCCGCACACAGACCTCTCTGCTTTCATAAATCTAAAGTGAATAGAGGAGCATGGACATCGACTAATGGAAGAGTAAGAGTTGAAGAGAGATGATAGAAAAGAAAAGGCAGAGCGAGAAAAGAAAAAGAGGGGAAGCTTACACACTATACAGCTCCAATTTAAACTATGAAGCAATTTGACACAAAATTAAAAAGAAATATGAGGGAAAGAGAAAGAAAGAGAAGGGGTGGATCCATATTGGAGGTGAAAATGTGAAATTAAAGGAAAATCAAGGATTAGAGTGAAAGAGAAAAGTGTGTAGGCCAACATAGACTACTTAGTAGTAGTTTTAACAGCAGTATTAGGATAAGTAGTTTTATTTGGGAGATTGAAATCAAATATAAAGCATTCATAAATGCTACATTAACAGTAGAACATTCACTGACTGTCTTCAGGGGGAAATGACGATAGATAACATGTTTCAACGTCACTGTAGTGTCACCCACTAAGAAGTTTCTGTACCTGTGTGTGTTATTCTCTGAGTATAGATAAATATAGATGATGTGCATCAACTTAATTCACGATGCAGTCCCAGACAGTTTAATACCCTCCTCATCCTCCGGGCTCATCCCATAGCTGAAAGTTGCATAATGCTGTTATGCAAAGCACTGCACACTGTTGGCCAATAGAGGGCAGCGTATGAAAGAGAGAGGAGCGCAGGGCAGGGAGGATGTTACACCACATTTACTCATTGGGCAGAGGTGTGTGGTCATCCACCTGCTGAGCATTTTGTGTTTCATAACACAGGTCAAATTAATGCATAATGCAGAATTGAAATAACTACAGCAAAAGTCACAATTAAAACAAAAAAAACAGAATAAGAACAGTGAATTGTGGCAGACTTAGAACACATCTGTAGTTGAGCTAATGTTGTAGTCAGCTTCCTATTATCTTTGTGTGATGCTTTTATGATTTAGGTTCTTCTCAGGGGTGAGACATATCACTGTTTACAGCCAGAGCATCAGACAGGTGTGAGAAGTTATACCTGCCTGAGACCAAATAACAAAACTTCATTTTAATCTAAAGTAAAATCTTCAAACATATCTTAAATGGCATCAGGATTATTTAGCAACTCAGGTTGCTAAATAAAAAGTTAGAGAAAACACATTGAGTCCTCTCAGATTACCTGGAAAAAGCATTGGTACCAAGCTGAGGACATTTGGGTCTCACAAAACAACAGGCAATAATAAACTTAGATTAAACAACCCACACTTTTTAAAAATTATTTTGGCGTTAGGTCATTGCAGATATTATGATTATTCTTGATTTTTGTAAAAATACCACAAGTGGTAATGCAGTATTAAAGAGACCAGTAGTTATTCAGAATACTCACAATTGTAGCTCTGAAGCAAATACCCAGATATTAGTTTAAACCTTCAAGTGCATCAGTTCAGACGGAAAGCAACAATAGAAATCTCAGAAATGGAGAGAATAAGATATACCCTCAGAAATGAAGGGACAGATCACAAAAGACGTTGGACTAAGTGGATGAAACATGAAAAAAAGTAATGATTAATGACTAATTCTGTGAAATCAAGTGGACACAACGCACTGAGAGTGACCATTTAAGCCCTTTTACTTTTCCATCTCCTAGAAAGTGAGTACAGCAGTTCCCCAAGATGAAAACATCCGATTCGTACAACAACTGCTGACTAATGTCTATAAAAATTATAATGTGTTTTCTTGATTGTGTGCAAGAATTGAACCATGCGTCACATCTGCCTAGCAACACAGGCCTAGCAGCACTGCTCTATTCATCATCTCTATCATGTTTATGTGTTGTTTTGTGTTCTATATTTGTTTCTGGTTTCTTATTTACAGTAGTAATTACATATAAATGATCTGAAATGTCAATTATAGATTCAAATTTAATATACAGCACAACAACAATTCAGTTTACAACCAGCCTCTCTTTACCTTTATTGTTAGTAAATTGGGTCCTGTCTGCACAGGCCCCGCCCACCCACCCCAATCTCAGCCAATCAGAGGAGAGGCTCATTAACGTTAACCACACGCAAACATCCTGTGTTTTCTAGAGCTGCGGAGAAAAAGCTTGAGAGAGGAGATGTACAACTAAACTGAGGTTATTTTTTTGGTTTATAAAAGCACAAAAATGTCTCGTTACTGACATCACAACGCAAATAAAATCCATGAAAAGTCAGATCGGAACACTTATAATGCATGTGTAAAATGATTTTTTATTTACTTTTTTGTTTTCACAATAGCATGAAACAGAAACATCGCAGGTGGTCTACTATACAGTGATGAACACTCGCTGATCAGACCCGCTTCACTCCTGCAGCCTCTCGTGACCTCCTCGAACACTTTGATGCTCGTGCACTTCCGGAACTTTCGTAATGGCTTTCCCACCCCCTCCTCTATTTTTTTTTCCTCTCCTCTCCTCTCCTCCTGCAGCTCAGCGGCCAGCAGCAGCAGCAGCAGCAGCAGCAGACCCTCCTCTCTCACCAGAAACACGAACGGATGAATGAGTGGAGCCAGGCTGCATCTCATTAAGCGCTCAGTGATAAAAGCCGCGCTCGGAGCGCCGCCGCACAGCCCGAGGTGAGCCCTCTGTTCCGGCCTGTGTGTGTGTGTGCGCCCCCCCGCCTGGTTCTTCCCTCCGTTGTGTTGTTGTTGTTTGTGTTGGCATCTCTTGGTGTGCATGTGTGTGTGTGTGCATGTGTGTGTGCAGACAATGGAGCAGCACGCTGCCTCCCTGTCTGTCTGCAGCGCTGTTGCAGCCTCCTTCCGTGTTATGAAACCAGCGGAGCACGCCGCTTTCTTTCTCTCGTGTTTTCTCTCTTTCTTCTTCTTCCCTCTCTTCTCCGTAACAATCCGTCAGTGACGAGCCGTGACCAGCACGGACGGAGGCGGCGATCGGTCCGAGTGGACTCGTCTGCGTTAAAAAAAAAAGGCGCTCGGAGATGAACTGGCGACTAATTTGTGTTAGTGTTACCTAACAGGCAGTTAGGCTACGAGGGACACAAAAAAGGAAGTGGATTATGTAAAGAGTTATGCAAAGTAATGCTTAAATGTTAAGTTAGGTTCCCCCTTTTTTGGCATTTCTATAAACACTTGATCTGGAGGTGATGTGCATGGCGTTTGCAGCTGAACCCGCTGAACTTGTTTCCAGTTGCATGTTGAACTTTTCCCGTCAGGTCCGGTCTGTGAAGGAGCTCCACGTACCAGCAGCTGGAGGGTTAATCACAAGAGCTGCTGCTACTTTCTGTTTCCTGTGTACCCTCAACTGTGCTGCAAGAGAGGAAATGTTGCAGCTCTGTCCAGATCATATGTGACTGGGATGGTACTTGAAGGGGGGGGTCATCCCTATGTTCTCTATGTTATCTATGTTCCCACATTCCTGTCACCTCATTCTGGTGTGTCTGATTTACCCCAAATTTGGTGGAAGCAGCACTGGAAGGTGTGTGTGTGGGAGCATAAAAAGTGTGTGTCTCTGTCTTATCATGTGTGATATAAAACTGTTTCTGTACAGTATGAACAACCAGGTACATTGACTGTGTCAATGTGTCGCACATTTTTTACACAAGTTTTGTAAATGCAAAGTCCCACAAACTCTTTTAATAGACTTTTTTTTTTTTTTTAACAGCAGCCATGTTGACATGAACTGATGGGTAAACACGGGCATTGCCTTTAAGATTCCATTCGGGTCAAAGGGTCAGCACGCTGCTAACGTGCGGTATCAATGGTAACACTTGTGTTTACCTGCCTTTTCAAGTCAATAAGGCCGCTGTTGAAGTTGCAGCTCGCTGCGCCCGTAAATAATTTTTCTAGTTCATTTAAGCTTATTTTTAGGAGCGAGTGAAATCCTGGCTCTGCAGAATCCTGACACGATGTTGTTAGATGTACACTGTGTCCTGGTTAGTGTGCACGATGTTTTTCTAACTCCTTTTTTTTTTGTTTTTGTTTTTTTGCGCGTTGGACCCATTTGCACAGTTTTGCCTCCTGGTTGCTGAAGAGTGATCATTGTTTCTTTTCTGACATTGTTGAAGTTGTTGATACACGGTTCCTGCTAAAATACGTTCTAGTGGGGCGAATTCCCTCTGATTTGAAGAGTAACAGCAACGTTCACCAGACTGCTACTCCTGTGGTGTTTTATCATGGCCGGCTGCCACTGACTGACTGGATGGAATGGAAATGTACAGAATCTTAGTACATACTAGCAGGCCAAAAAAAGAAAACCACAGCTCCTCTGTCTGGTTGATTGACGCCTGCTGCTCAGACTTTTTCTGCTGTGATGTAGCCTCTTTCCCCTTCTTGTATTATCTCGTACGTCATTTCCCACGCTGCCCTTTCTGCAAGGCTTGGAAAAGGTCAAGGGACAGTTATATGCATTAAAGGGAAATAATTGAAGGGCTGAGGAGGTGTGTGTGTGTGTGTGTGTGTGTGTGTGTGTGTGTGTGTGTGTGTGTGTGTGTGTGTGTGTGTGTGTGTGTGTGTGTGTGTGTGTGTGTGTGTGTGTGTGTGTGTGTGTGTGTGTGTGTGTGCTGACATTTAATCTCGAAATTTTAGGTAAAGTAGTTTTTTCTAACTCGTTGCCTCAAAGGAAACGTGTCCTCTGTGATCTTTATATATGAGATTAAGAAAAGGCGCACCAAAATAAAAGCTGTTTCCTAAATATATATAGATACCAAAACCGTTTTCTTCTTGAATAACCGTCTGTGAATAACCGTAATGTTCACTGGCACTCTCTTTATTTTTTTGAAATTGCATTGTTTAACAGCCATTTTTGTTCCAAATCACATACTGTATCATGGTTGAATGAGCTGTGAGAGGAAGATTATGTTCTAATCGTCTGATTCTCAGCCGTTTCTGTCTGCTGCTGCTGTCAGTGTTGATCCAGACACTTTGTTCGCTGGATCTGACCTTGGATCAGGTATCCGCTGAACCGGGTCAGCCAGACGCAACCCGAGCCCATGAAAATCTCTTGCTGGCTTTCCTTTTCTTCCTTCTTTCTTTTTCATTCTTTTCAGGTGACCTCCGATAAAATAGTGGAAGGAAAGGAGTTGTATAAAGTGCTGTGTCTCTGTGAGAGGATTCTTTAGTGCCTGCACCAACAACTGGAGTTTATGTGCCGCTGTAAAAGTTAAAACACATCTGCTGACATCGGTCCGGTGGAACCTTTGAAATCATTAGACATTGGGCCATGGGTCGTATTTCCACCAATATATTTTGATGCATTTTGAAGCATCACAGAAAAGTTTGATGGGAAATGCAAACTAGAAAAAAGTGACTGTTTTGCAAAAAGCTTCTTATGCTCTCTCAAGGTGGTTTAAACCTTCTTTTTTTGAAGAAAGTTAATTCGCAAAAGAGAAACAGCTGTTTCCACTGTCTGCTTTTTTTCTGGTAATCCCCTAATAAGCATTTCTTTGGCTTTCGTCTCCAGACAGCAGGAAACATGAGCCGTCATCAGAGGACTATTACAATTTTCCCAATTGAAACAAATTTTCTTTCATCTTTCTTTTTCACACGTGATCACAGTGAATTCTCCATCCTGTCGGTTCCCAAAACAAACAGTACCAGTAATGGACACTTTAGCACTGGTGTGTGTGTGTGTGTGTGTGTGTGTGTGTGTGTCGTTGGCAGTGATCTCCTCCAGCCTTCTGATCGCCAGCCCGGTGCAGCGACCACGGCCCTCCCCGTTCCCCCCCCCCCCCCCGCCCCGTGTTCCTCTGATGGCCGGCCGTGCGGTCGGGGGCTGGTGTCTGGTTCCCTCAAGGCCGACTCCGAGGTTTACGTTTGGGGAAAACCTCAGCCATGTGTGTCCAGTTTAAACATTTACATTCTGCTGCCACATTCAATAACTTTTATCTGCTGCGAACTCCCAAACCGAAAGCACACTTGTCATACCTGATTATGCTGATGGGAGGAGGAGGAGGAGGAGGAGGAGGAGGAATTCATAAGTAAATGATGACAAAATTAGTTCTTACATTTCAGTAAATATTTTAAAGATTTTTGTTTCTACTCTGACTTTAAATTATTCTCGGTATTCCCATGCTTCCTTGCATGCAAATTCACTTCACTGTGAAATTCAGTCTAGACACCAGGGACCCAATATCCCCCTCATCTCGAGAACCAATCACAGAGCAGGACGATGAAACACATTAGTGACCTGTTGATAACTGTGGATCCAACATGGAGGCAGATGCCAATTGACCTTTCAATGCGGCCTAAGAAAGTGTTCTATAGAACTTGGACCACAAGTTTATTTTGAAAAATTAGAAACCTTTAGCCTAATTAGCAATGTGTGTGTGTGTGTGTGTATATATATATATATATATATATATATATATATATATATAGCATTGTAATAAAGTATGTCTTTGGCTATGTTTGATACTTTTGGCTATAAGCTACATACAGATGTTTGACAGACATTTATAGCTTCCTATGAACAGCTTTTTAATCAACAGAAAAGTCACACCTCTGACACAAACAAATGAACGGATGCTTCCTAGATCAAATATCAATGTACTTTTGTACTTTGATAGGAAGTCTGATGTTGGCCAGGATAACTTTGAATGAAGGATTGAGAAAGTTCTATACCTAACCACATTGAGTTTGTGTTAGCTTCAATCCAGACAAGAGATGTTACGGTGATGTTACTGTGGTTTCAGTGTCTATGTGCATGCTTGTCAGTGTTGTGATTGCCAATCAGAAGACATCCTAATTCATATAAGCAATACTATTTTAGCCCACTGATATCTGGGTCTTTAGTTATCAGAGAAAAAACTTGTACACACTGTTGAATGAATGAATGAATAAATCCAATGTACAACATTATAAAACCTCTGGAGTTTGTAGGATAGATTTGAGTTTTAAAATTTATTTTATGTATTAAAAAAAAAAAAAAGCTGTAAACGGATGGAAATCTAGGAATGAGCATTCGGATGCTGGGTGAAGAGGGGAAGGCATGGATGTGGTACAGTAGGAGTCTCATAGGAAACCAGAACTGGCAGATGAAGGATGGAAGAACCAGTGTCTTTTTGACCTCTCCTCTTTGAAAACAGCCAGCAGCAGAGAACTGGACTCTGACCTGCACGGCTCGGCTGCACGGATGACTGCAAGATCTCAGCAGGGATTTCAGAGTTAGAAGGAAATTTTGTAGAAGTTTTCTCCTCATGGCCAAAGTTTAACTCACTGAAGCAGGACGATGAATGTATCCCTGTCTCTGTGATTCATCTTATTGGTCATGAAGCTGTGAGGATAAAGGGATGAATGCTGTGGGCCTTTCAGCATCAAGCGGCACACTATTGTAGCTGTCTAAATCTGGAGGTGAAAGGTTAGATCTCTGTCTCTTTAGCTCTCCCTTCTATTCACGTTTGATGACCATGAAACCGTAGGCAATGAAAGCAAAATTAGATGAAAGGATGGAAGTGATCACAGCAGCAGGGTGACACACAAACGAAAGGTCGCACTCACATGCTGTTCATGTCAGTGTTTGTGTTAGTGACATTTGGTTTGTTGCAGTGACTGACGCTACATAAATTTATTTTATCCAAGAATGTATTTATTTTCTGCATAAACCCAATGTCAGGGCAGCAGTTTATGAACCAGCCTTTTATTTTCTAAAGAAGCAGAAGCACTTAGTGCAAGTGCTGCAGAGTTGTCAGATGATGTGTAATGTAGATAAATGTGAGTTTTTAAGTGAATGTGATACTTGAGGATGGTGTGTGTATGCAGTGTGCTGCAGGAAGGTGAATGACTGGGCATATTATTGCCTTTTTTACCTCATGACTGCTTTGCTTTTCAGAGAAAGGCTCCACTGAGTCTGTGTTGTAAAAAAATATCCCTCAGACTGCTGATGTACTCCCTTCATCCTGCAGGGAATATCCCAAATTTTAACGATTTACGTCATTTCTCTCAATATGTGCTCACTTGTTAGTCTTCCCTCCAGAGTTGAGGCTGTCAGGTGTGTGTGTGTGTGTCGTCCCCCTCCCATCAGCTCAGTAGGATACAGGACCTTTTAATATGTCCGGTGAACCTTAAAGAGGAGGAAGAAGTTGGCAGACACCAATGGGAAGATTTAAGATTGGATTTCTTTTAATTAATTTGTTGGCATGGATTTTTAAAAAGAAACCTATTATCTGAATGAAATTGTCCCCATCAAAAAAAAAAGCTAAACCACATGATTAATTTTGGATCATCGTTTGAGGACTTTGTTCAAACTAAGGCTCATATTTCACGTCTTACCTGAATTCTCTCATTCCACTCGTCTCCTCCCACACTGAGGCTGTCTATTGAGCTATTTTTCTTTCTAAGCCTCCCATTGTGTTAGAGGTAGCATACATACGTTAAGCAGAAGGGACCCTTCCCCTCCAATGTCCCCGCGTAAACCCTGAACAACCCAGTGAACCCGCTACGCCCTCACCGATTGGCTGGAGAGGAGCCAGCAGCGTCCAATCAGACGTTGTCTTGGCCCACTGATCCTGATCCCCCCCGAAAGTGTTGATCAAGTGTGCGTGAACACCTGCAATACTTTGGTCATTTTCTACATGTGACACAATACGGAGTGTTTTTAGAAAAAAATATTGATAACGTCATATGGTTTTGGGTTCTAGAATCTTTAAACAACAGCTGTGATCAATGATATATATATGTATGTATGTGTAAATATGTGTATGTATGTATTTGTATGTATATGTGTATATATATATGTATGTATGTGTAAATATGTGTATGTATGTATGTGTATGTATATGTGTATATATATATGTATGTATGTGTAAATATGTGTATGTATGTATGTGTATGTATATGTGTATATATATATGTATGTATGTGTAAATATGTGTGTATGTGTATATATATATGTGTGTATGTGTATTTATATATATATATATATATATATATATATATATATATATATATGTATATATATATATGTATATGTGTATATATACATACATAGAGTTTGTGTGTGTGTGTGTGTGTGTGTGTGTGTGTGTGTGTGTATATGTACGATGCTACAGGTCAAACGGAGTAATCACTGACCGGACATGGTCATGGTCAGTGATTACACATGACACCAGGCGGGGTTGACACGACAGTTGAACTGTTCAAAAATATCCTCTGAGGCGAGTGGGTGCAGGTCAGCGACAATCAGTGATCCAGGTCAGTCGTTTACGTCCGTGCGTGTGTGTGTGTGTGTGTGTGTGTGTGTGTGTGTGTGTGTGTGACCTCCGATTCAAAAGGATTAAATGCAGGTTAATCCTCAATCGACATGGACATGTTGGTATTTACAGGTTCAAAGACAGAATTAGAAAAACCTGTCTGCCAAATTTAGAACCAGCAGGTTGCAGGTGGGATAATAATATTTTACAGGTCAGGTACTTTTAACTTGGCTTTGGTCAAATTTAGCTGAACTCTGGGTTAATGCTGTTTAACATTATATAACCAGAGCAGATAAAAGCAAATATCCACACAGCCCTGAACAAAAGTGTGTTGGCAGCCCAGTGTGGTGGTTAGAGACATTTAAATCTATTTAGATTTCAGTTAGAACTGAAGCAATGAAATGGCTTATTAATCAGTTGATGTGTGACATGTTATTTCACAGCAGTGATCTGCTTTTTAAACATACAGTAACTGATTATGTACAGCGGAAACACATAGTGGATGTTTTATCACATTTTAAGTGGTAAACGTGATAGCGATGAGTGCAAGCCATTCATTTTTATCTCCAAATGGAGAATGTAATATCAGGTGTTCCGTTAACTCGGGTTAATTTTCTACCAATTCTTAAATAAATCTCTGCTTCACTAGGTTCATCAGCTACTCACTCTCGTCTAAATCTGCTGCTGCACAACTCCTTTTGCTAAAAACTTTAAGGAATTTACTCAGCCTAACAAAAAGCAAAGAGCTAAAAGTGAAAGATGGATCACTACAAGAATATGTGAACTAGTGGTTCTGCCACTACCTGGTTTTTAAGTCGAAGAAAAATACAACATTTTTTTGTTTCCTTGTTGGAACAGCCGCTCTTCTCTTCACGACTGGTGATGCTTTAAACTCAGTGGGTTGCTGTCACGTGAAAATGATTTAATGTCATACTTTTACATTTCGATGGAATCATTATTATTTGGATAAATGAATGTATAGCATTGGCTGTCGCATCATACAGATTCAAACACACCAAGGAAGCATTGCTTTAGAGTCATGAACCTATAACAATGCCACAATTAAAATTGTTTTTATTCACAATGAAACAATTGAATTGAATTGCTCCACAACAGTCACCACTTCTATTCTCCTTCTCTCCTTTATTTACTTCATCAGAACACAGCAGTAGGTTAATGCAGTAACACATCAACCTTCTTCTTCTTCTCAGAAGTCAGGAGTCACCACAGTGAATAAGTTGCCTCCATCTAAACCTGTCTCCTGGTCCTCTCCTCTCACACCAACTATCTTCATGGATTCATTCACTACATCCTTTAACCTCTTCTTTGGTTTTCTTCAAGGCCTCCTGCCTGGCTGAAAACTCAACATTCATCTATTATATATTCATTTTCTCTTCTCTGGACATTCCAAACCATCTCAGTCTGGTGTCTCTCTCTTCATCTCTGAAACCTGTAACACGTGTTGTCCCTCTGATGGACTCATTCCTGGTCCTGTCCATCCTGGTCACTACCAAAGAGAACCTCAGCACCTTCATCTCTGCTGCCTCCAGCTCTGCCCCCTGTCTTTTCCTCAGTCAGTTTCCATTTCATTTTCAGTTTTGTAGAACTTTCCTTTCATTTTAGCTGAAACTTGTCTATCACACCTTACAATTTTCTCCACCCATTCCTGTGTGTCTATACACACTTCTTCACCCCCTATTTTCCACACACTCCATTATTCTGCACTGTTGACCTTAAGTACTTAAAAGCCTCCACCTTCTTTATCTATTCTTCCTTTAACCTCCCTCTTCAATCTGTTTCCCTCTTATTCTCTATCTCACTCACACACACACACTTCAAATATACACTTTTCTAAAGTCTTGGCTCCAGTATCTCATGCAAATGTTTAACCCATTAATGACCAACTACTAAATTTAGCATGAATTATATACACATGCTCAAGTCTTGCTGTGGCTAACCTTCATTCCTCTTATTTATCAGCTCTAGAGCTGATCCCTGATGCCGTCCCACCTCCACCTTGAAGACCTCTCTCAGCTCCAGCACACCTCATCATGTCCTACACCGCTCTAACATACATTATATTACCAAAAGTATTCATTCACCTGCCTTGACTCGCATATTCAAAGTATCCCAAGACAAGTATTGTTCTCCTGGCAATCAGTCCGATGGTGATGTGCTTTACACCTCTGCATCCAATGCTTTGCATTTCAACCCACTTCATGAAGCTCTGTTCTTGAGCTAATCTGAAGGCCACATAAAGTTTGGAGGTCATGAAGGTGATTGAAATGACAACTGGTTCTAAATATTTGGATAGGTGAGCAAATATTTTTGGCAAAATGGTACAAATTCTACCACAAAGCAAATACTGCATCTGTAATACTGTGTTTTTTTTGGCACAAAACTATACTGCTGCTCATAATACTCCTGTCCTTAGTTCAGCTTAAACTACTCTTTTGAATACCTTCATTGTATGGCTCATCAGCGTATTCCTCTGTACTTGCTACAACTCGCACGCTTCTCCGCCATTCCTCTGACATCTTCTTACTGTCTAAGATCCCGTTGAACGAACAACCAGAACCTCTGCTGCTACACGAGACACTTCCATACATCTATAGGTTTATATTATCAGGATTAATAGCCTTATCACTCTTCATCATCTTTGATGCCCTCCTCACTTCATCCTAACTAATATATGCTACTTCCTGGTCCACAAGAGTCACCACTTCTATTCTTTGTTCTCTCCTTTATTTTAACAGAGGTCATTATTTCAGTTATACACTGAAATGCACAGAAACTCATGGAGCTACATTTAAGATAATTTTTCCCCAAAGTTATTTGGAAAACATTTTTAATAATTAATTCTTACTTGAGCCTGTCTGACCATTCATTTTTTTAAATATTTTTTTGAACCTGTAATAGGAGGAACCTGTATTTAATTAAACCAGTGTTTTCTTTCTGTTGAAATTTTAACCAAAAATGAGTGTTATCTAACAAATACGGCATGATAAATATGTGAAATAAATCCTTTGGATTTTGTCATGTGTGGCTCAAAATTTGTGTATTTCCACCTTACAATATAATTTATACTAAGTTCAGTAGTTAGTCATAAACATGTGCATGAGATACTAGAGTCAAGACTTAAAAAAAATTGTTGTGTGTGTGTGTATTGTGTATTTCCCTGAATTAATAATAAAAAAGATCACTTCCTCCTCTGTAAAGAGAGGTACAAGAAGAAGGCTTGTTAAATAATAACAGCTGGTATCACACCTCTTTGATTTTAAATTATAAACTCACATCATAGCCCATCTTAGTCACCCCAAAGATCCTGTGTAAAAAGAAATCTGAAATTAACATGTCTTGCTAAATCTGACGTGTTTTTTTTTTTTTTTTTTTTTTTTTCGAAAAAGGAAAAGTTGAGTTCATGCGCCAAATTCCCACCGACCCCTGCTGTCTCATTCTGTGTCGGTCTCCTGCCTCAGTTAAACCTGCCTTGAGCTCCTGCAGGGTTTATAATGAGGTCCTGGTACACAGCGTTCACCACCGCTGGTGTATGAACCCGGCCTCCCAGGCCATTCCCTGTGATTGTGTGTGGTAAGACAATGTGGTGGTTTGAAGGCAGACTTTAAAAGGTACAGTGGTGTGTGTGTGTGTGTGTGTGTGTGTCTGTTTCAACAAGTACTCCGTACAATGCGTAAATGTGCGTGTACAATGTCCTTGCATCTTGGCATAAATCTTGTATAACTCCTAGCTGAACAGTGGCATTATTAGCCAGCTCTTATGTAAGAGTTCTTATACAAGCAGCTGTCCTCACACTGCCCAGCTCTTTTATCATTTGTTTTTATTTCATGCAGTTGTCTACCTGTCTCCATCTCCCCCTCTCTTGGTGTCAGGGGCTCTCAAGGTGCAATTACATGGTTTCTGTGGGCACAATTATGGAGCTGAAGGTCTTCTATATTGCATCCATCACATCTTATATGTAACATTTCTGTGCAAAAATGCACCTGTTATCTAAATCACAAGGTGAGGTTGTGACATAAATAAATGCATAGCTCCTCTATGTTCATACGTTCAAGGGTATTATAAGATATGCGGTTTTATACCTTTTCTCTAGGGCAAGTGTTAAAATGTCATGTAACGTGATTTATTAGACATAAAAAATGTAATAAGATAATAAAAAAAAAGAATATGCTGGTCGTTGGCTTCTACAAACTGCAATCTGGTGTAACCTAAAAATCTTGGTACCAGATAGTTTAATGGTTTTCAAAAAATTTAAAACACATGCTTGGGTTTTGTGCTAGTTTTATATTCTAGGTGGATTAAATATGTTCTTTTTTGGTTACACTCTTAGACATTTTGTGTCAAAAATAGTACAAAATCCAGTTTTTTTTTTGTAACAATCAATGCTATAAATAGACCTTTTTAGATAACAAGAAACCAACATGGATGTCAAATCTATATTTAGACCTGATAAATGCTTCTTAAATTTGTATTTAAAAATTTTTTTGGTGGTGCTGGAGCAGCATCTTCCAACTATAAAGGAAGGTGTGTGTGACTAGTTTGATGGCGGTGATGAGTGTGTAGGATGGTTTAAGCACTTCTTGCCCCAGACTTCAGCAGCTTTTGCAGCAACATCTGCTGTCTTCGTCGTCCACTCACTGCTGTGTTAGTTATTTTAGGAGGAAATTCCACGTGCATGCAGTGACCTAATGCTAGTTCAGGCCACCGTGTTCCATTTTTTTCTTGGAGATATTTAGGTTAGATCCCCCTGACCTCCCCCCACTTGTTCACGGGGATGTTTTTAGGACACCAGGCCGGACTCCTCCCCTCCCCCTACCTCTCAATCACCCCTGTCCTCCTGCTCTGTTATTTTTATGTCCCGCTCTCTGCTTTTTTTTCCCACCTTGCCCTCATCAGCATCTTGTTCCATATTCACTGAATTGAAATAGCGACGTACTTTGTGTGGCCCGGTCCAACGTAATCCTGCACTCCAGAATGCCTGTTGGCTGAACCAGCCGTCCCTGGAACACTTCTGGTAGGTTATGCGAGGTTAGATGATGTAGGGCGTAAAACAGGAATGCCCCCCCCCCCCTTTATCAAGCTTATAACATTCAGTATGAGTGTTTGTTATGACTCTGGAGAGGGTTTGACGAGTTTGAATGTATTTATGAGGGTGTGGGAGTCGCACATATAAAACTGGACAGTTTTTGTTCTCCCACTGTTGCAGGTTCAGTATTTTTAGCTACAAACACGTTAAAAAATGCTGCTGTCAAACATGGAAAGATTCGGAAAGAGGACTGAGTTTGTTTAAATTAAATGAAACATTCTTTCTTTATGGAGAGCTCCTTAAAGTTATAATTGATCTGGCTACACCTGTGGTTACTGGTTGGTTTATAACACAGGTCCCAGAGTTCAGTTCATGTTCGCACTAAGACAGAGCTGGACTCTGTCCATGGGGGTCTTCCACCGGTTTTTGTTTTTCCACATTATATCCAGTGTGTGCATCATGCAGCTTTTCCTACCAATCCCTTGTGTGGTCAATTGGAATCCCACTCAGGAAAGGCGGGCTCTTCCAGCAACAATGAGAGCCGCTTTCTGAATGCTGCACATACAGAAGAATAACTGTTGCTGGCGAAACACACACTATAAATAGTATTAAGTGTTTGGTACAATGAAAGCTGTATGGATCAAGAGTTATGAGTCATATTCAGATGTGTTTGACAAAGCCAGCTATTCTGTTAATTAGCATGGACGTCAGGACTAAACATCTCTGCTTCAGAGGGATATCTGCCAAGGTTTGACTTCAGCTTGGAGTGAGATTCGTTCTGGGGAAGGTTGTTTTGTTCCTTATTAATCAAGCATTCTTTGTGGTCAGTTAACTTGCTTGGACTCTCTTTAGACCCTATGAACCTATGTGTATGTATGGAAAGGAAAAAAATCTGAATTTAACAAATTTCCTGCATTTCTAGGCTAACTAACCATTTTGGATTAGGAAAAAACTGCACTAGTCTAGATTAGTTTTGAATTTGGTGGATCAGGACAGAGAATGATAACCAGGATGGCTATTTAATAATTTGTATGATATTAATGACATATGTCAACTAAGATGATAGTAGGAAGGAAAAACTATGTTGAACTTGAGTGTTTTTATTCTTAATACTCACACGGCCATCTGTAAAGTCAAACACCTGTGACAATTTGAACGAACCTAAGAACATCTGTCATCTTAATGGACATATCGGTCACAGCATTGCACCATGAAAAGGAAGTGAATGGTCAGAACGAGTGTGTCCACTCGGGCGTCATTGTAACATCACTGGAGGTGGAGCCAATAAAACCCGTCCGTACTGCAGAGACATTTGAACTGGGAGTCCATACAGCGGCAGCTTTTTCCCCCTGAAGACAAAAGCCAGTGTTAGTGGCTGTTTTAAGAATTGTGGTCATTTTTAAGCTTGTGTTACTTTGTACAAAAGGATTATTACACTCTAATGTGTTCCTGTCCATATGGCCGTCCTTCATAGAACTTAGAACTTCATACACAATTTAGAGAATTTAGTTATTGCAGGCCTGTTTATACAGTGTTTTCCAGGTGTTAATAGGACCACCGGGCAATTAATAAGGTTGTGTCAGGTGAGAGGAAATGGAAGAAAGTGTCTAACCTAGATGCCGGAGACGCTCAGGCTACGTACAGTAGGACATACTGTGGTTATGTAACGGCTATTTCACAGCCTGAAGGCTCCTCTCGAACAGAACAGCTTGGCCTGCTTCTCTCTAATGTATAAAGTTACATAAAGCATGATGGCAAGGAATCAAGTGTTTCTGGCTGGATGTGACTTCCAAGTTATGTAGGGTGATAATTCACATGGCGGGTCTGCAGGAGTGTCGTGTTGCAGGCAGTGGAATATGTCAAGTTAGTTTTTTAAAAAAAAATGTATGGAATAAAAAGCATTTTTATATAATCTGCTGGACATTGTCCTGTTTTTACTATTATTATTTTTTAATGCCTGTACATTACAACAACTAAAACAGTCTCTTTGTACACTGAGGCATGCATAAACTTAAATTATTTGTAATTTTATGTAAGCAGACTTTGGGAATAGAGTAAATGACTTGCAGCATGCACCATACTTTATGCTGTGTGTCTGAAGGCCAGTACTCAGATACTTGCTGTGCTGGTCTATGATTGGCAGCACAAGACAGACTGTAGACGCACTAACAATGTGCTCAAACATGCCAGTCATCAGCGCAATAAGACATTAAGGCCTTCCAGCCGTAATCTGCAGCCACCCACTGCTCTGGCATGCACATGTTATATAAGGACACATAAAGATGTCCCTGATCCAAGTACTGTATGTGCTTGTTCCCAATTTACAGCACTACGCCCTCCCAACAGTGGTTAGTCTGTGGTTGATGACAGCCTCGTACTTTCAAATGCTCTTGGGATTTTTTTTTCTCAGCAGCTGAGAGACTAAATCATCCCTCCTGCTGAAGTTTGCCTGACAAACACTAGAGGGTTTCTATCAGATTAGAACTGCAGCATAATATGCCCCCAAATGTTAGTTTAAATGTTTTTATTTTATGCTCATATAAACTTTTCAAAAGGAAATTAACCATTCATTTCTACATATTGGAGTTGTGGTTTATGAAAGCCTAGAGCTGTTTATTGGGTGCTGCAAATGTCGAATGTCAAATGCATCTGTCTGTAGCTTTTAGCCAATCGTCTCACATACCCGATGACAATTGGTAATGATGTAGTTTAGAGCTAGAAGTTTCTCTTTTTTTCAAAATAAACATGCAGTCTAAATTACCTATGCTTTTTAAGGCTGCATTGAAAGGTCAATTACTCTCTGCCTCCATGTTGGATCCACAGCTATCAACAAAGTCACTTCTGCGTTTCATCATCATCGCCTTGCTGCACCCTCCATGCTCTGTGATTTAGAGCTACATTGATGATTATTTATCAAACAAAAATTACACTGGCCAGGGTTCAAAACATTCATTAAGACAAAGCAAATCTGCAGAATTTGTCATTTCATGTTCATCACATTCTTTTTTAACTGAATTATCATTTCAGGGAAAAAAAAAAAAAAACTTAATTGACCAAATGCTTGATAACAGAACATCAGCATGCAAGAAAGGATAGGTATACCCAGGCTAATCTAAATGGTTTTCTTTTTATTATGTTAATTTAAAGTATACAGATAATTCATTATATAAAAGAAAATACTCTACAGATTAATTGATAATGAAAATTTTTTTGGGTTGCACTCCTATTTAC
Source organism: Eupleurogrammus muticus (assembly GCA_036785175.1). NCBI lineage: Eukaryota > Metazoa > Chordata > Actinopteri > Scombriformes > Trichiuridae > Eupleurogrammus > Eupleurogrammus muticus. Next base: position 20,872,021 of record JAYKQN010000008.1, read on the forward strand.
TAACCTGCAGTCTTCTCCGTCTTCCAGCCATCTGTAGATCAGTGAAAGAATGTGGAACCATTGGCAGGACTGAACAAACAAAACCAGACACAGCAGCTGTGTTTCCATCAACGTGTTTTGATGCTGATTTTGAATTATGTAAAGGATGAAAATGAGAAAAATCATAATAGATTTTGCAAAAAAAATGTTTAATGCTTGTTTGGTTTGAGGGGATTTTTACCTAATTGTTTCTTTTTAATTTAGGAATTAATTCAACAAACGCATATGCATGAATCATGAGCCATACAACATGACATGAAAGAATTATTATTTTCTCTAACTGAAACAAAAATTTGTAAAGTTTTCTCTTTCAGATGATTTTTTTTCCAGACTTGCAACCTCTTCTTCTATGGCTCTGTTTATTACAGCAATGTGTAATGTAGACTAAACCTGCATCCTCTGATGAAACTGCACTGTTTAAAAATATTTTATCTATTTCAAACCAGTTGACGGAAACACACTGAACTTGCAATTTCTTGTTGCAACTATTCTAAGTTTCACCTAAAATTCACCCGACGAATAGATTGAAACCAAACTATTGGCGAAGAAACTGCTCCATAGCACTTATAGTGCTATGGAGCAGTTTCAATATTTACCTCTCGACGTGGTTAGGATTTGTCTCCCTTTAACAACACTGGAATCATTAACATAAAGGTGATCCTCCTGCTAGGATCAATAACATGAAGGTGATCCTCCTGCTGGGATCATTAACATGAAGGGGATCCTCCTGCTGGGATCATTAACATGAAGGGGATCCTCCTGCTGGGATCATTAACATGAAGGGGATCCTCCTGCTGGAATCATTAACATAAAGGTTATCCTCCTGCAGAACTGGAATCATTAACATGAAGGTGATCCTCCTGCTGGGATCATTAACATGAAGGTGGTCCTCCTGCTTGGATCATTACCATGAAGGGGATCCTCCTGCTGGGATCATTAACATGAAGGTGATCCTCCTGCTGGAATCATGAACATGAATGTGATCCTTTTGCTGGAATCATTAACATAAAGGGGATCCTCCTGCTAGGATCAATAACATGAAGGTGATCCTCCTGCTGGGATCATTAACATGAAGGTGATCCTCCTGCTGGGATCATTAACATGAAGGGGATCCTCCTGCTGGGATCATTAACATGAAGGGGATCCTCCTGCTGGAATCATTAACATAAAGGTTATCCTCCTGCAGAACTGGAATCATTAACATGAAGGTGATCCTCCTGCTGGGATCATTAACATGAAGGTGGTCCTCCTGCTTGGATCATTACCATGAAGGGGATCCTCCTGCTGGGATCATTAACATGAAGGTGATCCTCCTGCTGGAATCATGAACATGAATGTGATCCTTTTGCTGGAATCATTAACATAAAGGGGATCCTCCTGCTAGGATCAATAACATGAAGGTGATCCTCCTGCTAGGATCAATAACATGAAGGTGATCCTCCTGCTGGGATCATTAACATGAAGGTGATCCTCCTGCTGGGATCATTAACATGAAGGTGATCCTCCTGCTGGGATCATTAACATGAAGGGGATCCTCCTGCAGCACTGGGATCATTAACATAAAGGTGATCCTCCTGCTGGGATCATTAACATAAAGAGGATCCTCCTGCAGCACTTGAATCATTAACATGAAGGGGATCCTCCTGCAGCACTGGGATCATTAACATAAAGGTGATCCTCCTGCTGGGATCATTAACATGAAGGGGATCCTCCTGCAGCACTTGAATCATTAACATGAAGGGGATCCTCCTGCAGCACTGGGATCATTAACATAAAGGTGATCCTCCTGCTGGGATCATTAACATAAAGGGGATCCTCCTGCTGGGATCATTAACATAAAGGGGATCCTCCTGCTGGGATCATTAACATAAAGGGGATCCTCCTGCTGGGATCATTAACATGAAGGGGATCCTCCTGCTGGGATCATTAACATGAAGGGGATCCTCCTGCAGCACTGGCAGGAACCAACTATGTTGTCATGTTAAGGATCCGTGCAGCAGCAGTGATTTCTGAAGCCAGGATGAGGGAGCAAGTACCTGAGCTGATTTGTGGCTGTTTCAAAAAGAGAATGTGCAGCAGTTGTATTTTACACCTCGAGGACTCGAGTGGAATAACATGGTATGTCTGTGCATTACTTTACAGTTAAGCAGTAAATCACCGCCAACAACATTTTAAGCCCCAGGCCTGTTTTTCAGTTCTCCTGCTGACAATGTATCTCTGCTAGCACGGGTAGCAAGGGTTGTGTACTGTACTCGTATTTAAAGAAATCTACATGTGGGGTGACTACAGAAATGACCAAATCAATTTGCTATGCTTTGTATGAATTTGAATCAATTTGTTGCTATTATATGAATATTGCAAAAAACTAAAAAAAAAATCCCTGCAAATACAAATATTTAAAACTTAAAACACGTTCAAACTGTCCCAAATCAGGAAAAAAAAAACTAGTAACTAAAAATAAACTAGATTATCTGAAAAACAAAGTTCAGTGATTTATAAGATACGAGTCCAAAGATCAATTATTTGTTCTTAAAATCATAGAAATTACACTGAAGACAATTACAGAACATAAAGAACATTTATACTGTTAAATGTTTGAAAAGGAAATAACAAAGGAGTACAACAGTTAAAATTTATATTAAATATTAAAATAGTCATTAGTTTCAGTCCTACTATTGTTGATGTGAATGTATATTGATACTGTAACATTAACATTGTGCTTTAATACTGAATAATCACTTTATTTAGTGCTGTAGCTGAGATTTTTTAATGTGATTAATGAGGGGGTTTTAGGATTTTAACAGGTTAAAATGCTGCGACATTTGATACATAGAAAAACATTCCTAATCAATGTATATGTATACTGTATATCATGTTTGTGTTTTTGGTTGGTCGTTCAGTAGATTCTCGGTTACTGGTTTCGGGTCCAGCAATCAGTCAGTGAAGTCTAGCGTGGTGGAATTTATGAGGCCTGTAAAACCTGCGGTTGGGACAGCGTGTGGACTTGGCCGGGGCTCCGTGTTGTGTAATGTGGTGCGTTGATGTGTGCAAGGTGAGCTGGCAGCAGGTGATCCACAGTAAACCTCTCTATGTGGGGGGGCGGTGGTCAAAGCCCGGTGTTTCAACCTCAGCAAGGTAACAGAAGGCCATCATTCTTGTTTATAGAGGTATAGGTCTGAAGAGGGAAGATTCGTTTTAACTAGCTGGTAAATGAATGTAATTCTTATATTATCGATCTGTTGATTATGAGGGCGGCAAGAATGCTATTTTCTTTTCTGGAAAGCATGATTGAAATTCACATTGCTGTATTAAGTCATACAGTGCATTAGAGCTGAAAAACAGGCAGGGGAAAACTTTGCTTTACCAAACCACAGCAGGAGTCCGAGTCTGAGTTCACGATTCATCATATAAACTTTCGAGAGCTCTTCACCTTCCTCCTCACGTCTCTGGTGTAGCAGGGAAAAAAAAGTATTTGATGCAACACACACTTACACACATACTCTCACACACGCACACATACACATGCACACAAATCATATAACCATGACAGACTTGAATAAATGAACCCATTTAGGAAACTAAATAGATGTTTAGGGTTTTAGTTTATTTTTGTTTCTTTTGGGGAGTTTAGTTGTGATTATGCTTTTGTTATATTTGGCAAAGGTGTGTATTTGTATTCACACCTTAGCACCAATATTAAGGCTACATCCACAATACTACAGTTTTAAATTAAAGACAATCTCCATCCACACAAGACTTTTCAGGATTAATCTCTGTTCATATTAAACACCATTAAACACATATCACATGACCATTCACATAAGGGGTGAGAAGGTTCAGGGTTGTGGTCACGGTTTTCAGTTTTGTTTGGTACACATTGATCTTTAAACTGAATGTTGTTACAGTCTGAGGTTAAAAGTAGATGAGATTCTGGCTGCAAGAGAGGAGCCATTGATAGTTCCAACATGTGTTTGTCAACCAAAGTTCTATTTAACAAAGCAGCATAGGCTGTATCAGCACTAGACTTAGGTCCCTATGTCTGAAATGATGTCTCTTCATACAGTGCAGGAACTACCATGTTGCTCAGTGTTTGTAACAGGGGATTTTGTACCATGGCTCCAGTGCTTTAATCATAGAGATGCACACTGTTGCACTTTTGTCACCATCTTTCTTACCTCCAACATCATAGGTTATTAAATGCAGCCTCTCTACAGACCAGTAGGAAAGGTGGCAGGAGGCGCCTAACGCTGGTTTTACAATCCTCCAAAACTCTCAAAGAAGAAGGTTATGTCAGTTTTCAAAAGAGGATGGTTTTAAATTAGACAGAAGGGTAACTTCAATATGTCTCCAAAACATAGAAAATCATAAGTAGTTCTCCTGGTCCACTTAAAATAACTAACTGAACTGTGTTGTTCAGCGCTGTCTCTTTGGTAACACTTTGAGATTTTGGATGCAATTAAAGAGCATGTGGCAGCTGGTCTGTGTTTTGAATTAGCTGTTGAGCCATGTTTTACCACATCTAGGTATTTATAGCATCCCTACAGTCTCTCGCTCGCTTGTGCGGTGTTCATCCGTGGGCTCGTCCGCTCACATAAGGAATGATGTCTGTGTCCGTTTCCTTCAGCCTGTCAGAGGAACCCTGGCCGTGTGTTCTCAGTCCTGTTCTCTCTGTTCCAGTTGTGTGCCGTGCGGCCATGCTGAGGTAGCAGCAGCCTGCGGGTCAGGATGTCTGAAGAGAAGGAGCAGCGGCCAGTGGGGAAGAGGGAGCGGGAGATCTGCTACATCACCGACGATGAGGAGGAGAACGATGGAGACGATGAAGATGAGGGGATACCCGGTGAGTCACAGCGCTGCATCTCTAAGAATGAATAGGAATTGTTAAAGTGCCACCTACATGCAAACCCAAACTGATCCGCTTGCTGTCTAAATGAGGTTACATAACCACCTACACAGCATGGAGCTTCACTGTAGATTAACAGCAGATTTATGGAAATCACTAAAACAAGATGAGGTCAAAGAAAGTACAGTTTGTACTGTAGTTTCATGTTGACAATTAATTATCAAAATGGACGTTAAGGTGAGATTTTACCGTTTGGATGGATGATTTGCACAAAGCTTTTCGGGATTCTGTCAATTAGGCTACCCCCGAGTAAGTGTTCATTTGGGAAATGCATTAATGTAAGGCAGGTTCCTAGGTTGGTTGAAACCATCAGGCTAGTGCAAGAGTAGCCCTGTTGACATGTATGCTCGGCTGAATTTGTGGCACTCTGTTTTCATTCTGTGACGCTGCGCCACAGATTAGACCATGTGTGGGAAACACTGGTTTGTTTATAAACAAAGATGATGTTAAAATGTGGTTTTAGTCGCTTGATAAATTAGGATTGTTGAATGTTAATAAAAAACCATGTTCTGCAAGTAGGGCTATGACTTGATAAACACAAAAATGAACAATTAAAATTGACAGATAATCCTCCTTCATTATTGTTGTTCCCATACATCATACTAGACACTGATATTGTTGGATCAGACTGGTTCCAGAAGGCGGCGTGCCATCTAAATTGACACGCCAGGCGCCAGCGTATCGGCTTTGTTTGCTCTTGTGTAAAAAAGCCAAAGTGTATAAGGAGGAGTGTGAGTGCGGGATTTTTTGTCTTCATCACCTTTGAGCACAATCCACAACTTTTATTGTGTTGAAATTGCATTTCTAGACACTTCTTGTTAACGTTTGAATAAAGCGATCCGACAGCTATAATGTCCACTGTGTCCAGAGCAGCTCTCCACACCACCCTTTTAGCCTTCTGTCCTCCCTCAGGAACCAGCTCGTCTCCTCCTCTCCTCTCTTTTATTCTCCTGCCAGTATGTGTTATGTAACCCAATGAATCATCTATTAGTTCTATTAGATCCTGGATCGCGCGCGCGTGTGTGTGTGTGTGTGGTGGGGGGGACGTGTCTCAAGTGTGTGTTTGTGTAGGAGGTAAGAATTAAACTTTGGTTAGATAACTTGGTTGGCGTCAGTCTTTGGGCGACCTTATTACAGAGAGGGGGGGGTTCACAGCTGAGGATTTGACATGAGAGCCGGAGCAGCAGGATCACAGAGCACCTTGTTAACCTGCTGTCTCACACATTAGAGTACCTCCATGATCTGATTGAATTCTCCTGGTTTTCACAGGAGAATAATTATCTCAGCCCCAAAAGTGTTTTGAGTCAACCAAATAAGAGACAAAGAGTGAGAGATTAACAATAGCACTGGTTGACTTCAATGCTGGTTTTTACCTGTCCATCAGTGTTTCAGTTTGACTCAAACTCATTTTAGGCTTAAGGTTAAGTTTTTTTTTTTTTTTTTTTTTTTTAAGTTTGAGGGTGACCCGAGAACCAAGTTTAATCGTTTATTTAGTAGCTCCATTACCTCACTGAATACCATCCCCTACTATTACCCCCTTTTATGAAAAGAAAAAAAAATCCTCTTAAAAATGAGATGAGGTTAAGGTGTGGCAAGTGATGGATTATGTAAATGTGGGTCTTTATCCAGGTTAGTATTACAGTCTGTGTGTCTGCTTTTTGTCCATCACAAGCTGATTATATAGCTTAACCATCCCATTCTGTGTTCACAAACACTGCATTTCTTTTTGTCTTCTTCTTAGTACCTTTCCTGGTCATTTTTTTGTCTTCAGCATTTTCTGTCTCTTTTTTTTTTATATTTAAAGCAAAATACCTGCGTGACACACTGAACTGCTGATAACCAGCTCACAGCTCAGGGTCTCCATCAACACAATAGCAGGAGACACATCTGCGTTGTGCTGAATCAGCCGTTTCCTTTTAAGGATTCATCATTCAGGGGATTTTCACCAGAAGTTAAATTGTCACCTGAGATCTCCTCTCCAAAACAAACACACCCATGATTAAAATCCGTAAAATCAGCTTCACATTAAACACCCGTGAGACAGGTTGTCATCTTTCTGAGCTAATGCTGACATTAGTTCAACCTTCCAGACGTCTGACCACTAAAATCCTTCAGTCGGTTGAAAATAGGTAGTGGATGATGTGGGATGATGTGAAATAGCGCGTCATACAGATGTGGTTTGAAGGAGATGACATGGATCCGTCTATGGGAGTCTGTGCCATGATTAGATTGAATTTTGCACCTTCACGGGTTAATGAACGCTGTATCTTGTTTGTTGAAACTGTACACAAACATCAGTATGGACATGACATTTGGAGGTTTTGGTGTGGGACCTTTTTGAAAACGCTTGTGCACTGATGCTGACTCACCACAGCCCATTTATCAACCAACCACCAATTGGCAAATAAGGTTCATCATATCAAGTATTTCTAACCTCCTCTTTGGCTCCGGAGTAACGTTCAAACCTCTGACAAAACGACCCTGAACAAAAATCTGGACATAAATCCTGTAGTTTAAAAGACGTAGGCACTAACTAGCAACCAAAACTGAAAGGTGCTTTTGAATAGCATTTTGGGGAATAAACTATATTCAAATCTAATGCAAATATCTCATCCTCTGCTTCTTTGATTTTGACTGTTTTTTTTTTCCAAATATGTCTCTTGCAATCTTCTCTGCTTTTTTGGAAGTGTAACACAAGAGTAAACTACAACCGCTTTCTGTGACATCGCAGATCAGGCTGCAGGATTCTTGCGAGTCCGTGCTGGATGTATTGAAGCCTTAATGTAACAAGTTAATGGGCCGAGGGGGCAGACAGCTACTAACCTGTGAAGAACTCTTCACACACATACTGTAAACACTTTCTATTTCCTCTGTCAATCGTGTGCATACCCAAGTCTCACACGCACGCGCACACACACACATGCATAGACAGAATATCAGAAATATACAGCAGAAAAATACAGCAGAAATACTAGAGAGAGAGAAGGCGAGCTGTTGTATTAATCACCCAGCAGAAAGGGGTTAAAGCTGCATTCCTGCTCGGGCCTAGAAAACATGTTACCAGTTGTGCAATGCTCCATACGAGCGACTCAGCAGAAAATCAGAGGCTGCACCAGAGGGTTCAGAGCTGGGAGGCTGATAAATGATCACAGAGCAACGCGCTGGTGAATGTATCCAGGCATGTTCGTGTGCATTGCGATGCAGATCCAGGGGTGAGCTCGCCGTCGAAACCCTGTAATTTTAGTCAGGTCACTTATTGTTTGGAACTCGCCCCGCAACCGACAATAATTTTCACATAATTCCCCAGAGTCACAGACGAAGCATTTTTCATGTGACAGTTCAGGAAAAAAAAAAACGCAAAACACGCAGCTCGTTGTCATTGTGTGCCACGAACAACAGCGAGAAGTCGCATTTCAGAAGCAGAAACCAGATGAGTTTTGTTTTGCCATAAAGACTAACAGGAAATTAAACAATTTGCTTGTGTTAATGGACTAATCGATTCACGGACTAATCGCTGCAGCTCCAATTCAAGATGTTTTTAAATATATATATAAATATACTATGACCGGACATAACTGACTCATTGCCAGTAAATAACACATTGCGTGTTGAAAGCCTTGCATGGTTGCGTGCAGGTGTGTGTTACTTTACTTTCCTGTCACTTCAGGCCTTGTAGTGTCATCTTCTAGCATCTGTGACATTAAACAGAACCGTCCAGGTGTTACAGTCAATTACATTTTTTATTTGTATGCAGGTTGCTTGAAACTCCACCTCGTCTGTGTTGGTTTTACGGCACAAAGAGTTGAAACTCTCTCAGCTTGTCGTCTTGGCAGGTGGTGAAAGGAGTGAAAGGTCTGATCACCCCACCAATCCCGCTGTCTCCTGCGTCTGTCCCACAGTTGCCGTAACAACCGTCACCAGGACGCTGGCCCCCTCTGAGTTGTGACGGTTTCCTCCTCTCAGTTTAGCCTCCCCTGTTTTTTTTCTATGGTCCTCTACCTTATAATTCTCCATCTTCCTCTCCATTGGATCCTTCTTCTTTTTAACTCGTCTCATCATTGATTGCACCAGCGTGATTCTCCGTCACAGTTGCTAATTACAAAAGTGACTCATTCGCTAATTAATGAATTAATTGGTTTCCTGAATGGCTCGTTATCTGGTAGCTCTCCTGTCTGACTCACAGCTTCTACACTTCTGCTTTTTATAGACAGTATTTTGGGAGGTTGTTTGCACAGGGTCAAGTAGGTTTGTAAGACAAAAATGAGAATAACTACTTTCTCATTAACGTCGGAATTTTCTTTCTGGAGAAGTTTGGGGTTGTCGTGGTAACGACAGGCATCGCATCAATGCACACAAGAAAGAAAGAACATGTGCATCAGGTATATTTAGAAAAAAAATCTTTTAAGACTAATTGCTTATTTTTTTTTAAAAAAAGCTTAAAATGCTGGTTTGATCCCACTGTGCTTATTTTTTCCCTCATTTCAAAGGGAAGAAAAGCTCTGCACTAATAAAATGATGAAAAAGTGATAAAGAGTCAACAGACAGAGGTGTAGAGGACATTTTTATATTATTATAAATGGATGGATGTTCTCAATCTGAATATATATTGGTGGATTTCTGGCAAATAGTGAATTTACAGGATTTTAGAATCAGTGTGACTTTCAAATAATTTATTCACTGGATTAGTGGGAGATATCTGCTCCTCACATCGGGCGCTTGCGTGGTTTCAGCAGTTGGATTTCCTGGAAACGACCTCCGCTGCAATGTAAGTGCACATCCCAACAGGCCACCACTAAATTCCTGCTCTCAACAACTCCAACGTCTTTATGAGCTGCACGCCACATGAGACCGAGACGATTACTACATTAGGCCTGAGTTTCTGCAGCCTCACAATCGGCTCCTCTTACACAAAAAGGTGTTAGACACAGAAGGAAATCAATTAGAGCTCACACACGGTACAAACACAGTAGTAATAACCTGATTGAACCGAATGTCTGTAATAGGGGGAGAGAAATCAAAGTGAGTCTTGTCTTTACATGCTGTAAAATACCCAAAATGATGAAAACTAAGCTAGGTTTTCATCAACCTGGCCTCTTTAAAGAGTGTATTATATAATTGTTATCATTATTATATATAAAAAAAAAAGAAGCAGCCACCGTATATTTACCTCTAGTACTGTAATCTGACTTTAGAAAAATGTAAAATACATGGTTGTCATTCTGTTTTAATAACAGAATTTGAGTAAATTTCCGATTTTTCCAGTTTTAGTGAGCAGAATTTTGTCAGGGAAGTAACCTGTTAATTATTAAACCCCCTGTCCAAAACTCAAATAAAGGCCTGGTCTTTTATGTGATTAAAGCAGATAAACACCCCAGTTGTTGTTTGGTATTTTACGATAATATAAAAAATTTGCAATACAGGTAATTATTATTAATAGTTACAATTAGTCCAATACAAGTACTAATACAATACAAATATTACAATTATTAGTACATCTATAATAGGATCTATTAAAAAAGATCCTTGAAGTATTCAGGACACACCTGGCTGTGTGTGAGAGAGAAGCCATTTGTCAAAACATGATCGTGTGTGTGTGTGTGTGTGTGTGTGTGTGTGTGTGACTCTATGTATGAACAGATTGCAGGTTGTGTGCTTGGTGTCGCTCAGGTTTAGTCACATCTTTCATATACACACACACACACACACACACACACACACACGATCCTGAGAGCAGCAGAGTAATAGTCTGTTAATTAGCCTGTTGCTCCCCTGCCTGTGTGTGGGCGAGGGTAAGCAGAATATGCTCCGTCTCTCTCGACTTCAAACCCAAGTAAACATGTTCCCTCCCACACGCTACAGACACCTGGTGCTTTAATCAGTGGCAAAATCCATCACTGCACCAACTTCTGTAAAAACTGGAAGACCAGCTCTGTGGGCTTTTTTACTAATGTATAAAACCATAATGTGGGAAACAAACGGAACATTTGAACAGCATCACAGTCCTCTCGGAACATGTTGTTGTATTTAAGGAGGACAGGAAGACTTTAATTCAAAGCTTTAAAACACATGCAATGTGGAATTGGTTTGAGGACCATATTGGTAGGAGGATGCTGTGTTTTGAGCGACCACGCAGGAGGTCTAGAGGAAGACCAAAGAGGAGGTTTACGGACCTAGTGAAAGAGGACATAAAGGTTGTTGGACCAGAAGACAGGGTTGTCCTCCAGAACACAAACTATAAACTGAAACTACCTGTGGTAAGACAACAGAAACTGCAGTGAATGCAGTCCGTTCTGGGATTTAGCGACAGGTAAACTTGTCAAACCACTTGAGCTGTAGACAAAGCCGCCTGTTCTCCCCCCTCTGAACACAGACGGGGGAGAACAGTCTCAGACCCTCGGCATTCATGAAAGCTCCTACTCATACTTATTTTTGTGTTTATGGAGTGGATTATGAGTCGCGGCTCAAACATTGAATTATTTAGTATATTTTTTCACTCGGTTACTTTGTTGTGGTAGGTAGTGTGTTTTAATACAGTTGTGTATTCAGGAACATCTGTATTTGTGTGAATGAGGTTAAGTTGCTTGGGCTTAAGATACCACAGCAGTGCAGGGAGGGCCTGTTTTTTTTTTTTCTTTTAAAGGTCTTTATTGCATTTTATAAAAATGTAATAAAGGATGAATGACTTGTGCAAAGCTTGATCCAAATTAAACATTTGCAAGTCACCAAAAGTATTCCAGTGACATTCAAGTTAAAAAAAGATGTATAGCCTAAGCTATCATTAACAAGACAAAGCCATCATCGACTGAATGACTTTCAGGATAGTATCAATTAACTGTTCCCATGTGTAAGTGAGGGCAAAATGTGCTAATGGTATAAGACAAGTCCCTCAGAACTGCAGCTTTGCATCAACATTGTCACAGTTTTATGGAAGCCAATAAAGCCATGATAGAGCTGTTCAAAAGCATAACCTAAACCTCAGACACACCTGATTCCAATTATTCACAAGCCCTTAGCAAGCTTCAGCTACATGATTGTGAGTTGATGATTAGAATGATGATAACATGTAGGATAGTAGATCTTGAGGAGCAGGATTGGGCAGCCCTGCTATACCTTTTTTAAATAATTGGTTAAAATGTTGGAGCAGTGCAAGTGTTCCCCCATTTACAGGTAGGAACAGCTTTAGATCTGTCTTTCTGGCTGTGTGTGAGTAAGAATGATTGGATCACATTGAGGAAAAAAAAATGAATAAATTTGTGGCGCTTTTCGTTATGTGGCTCTGGATCCATGTGTGAGAAACAAAGGTGGCTACATTGAAGAGGAGAGTGCAAACGTGCAGGGACGGTAAAGTTCAGTCAGTTCAAGCCCCCAGTGGGAGGAGTCTGACTTCAGCAGGAACATGTTTAACCAGCAGGTCACTGCCAATAACAATAGTTCTCCACACCATACATACAATACATATACGTGCAGTTATCCTCCAGGACATAACATAACAGAAGAATAATTATAATTACCAGTTAACCAATGCTGTCTTCTCATTGCAAAATATCATTGGACATTCTTTGTCTTTTAACCACCAACAGATGAAAGCCACTGTACATTACTAAAGCTCCCTGAGATATGTGTCCTCTCCAGATTCTTTATCACCTCTATACCTACACGTTATGTTATCTAATTAATTAAGCTCCATATTTAAAATTGTTTAGTTTATTATAAACAATTGTGCAGAGTCTGTCAGCCCTGTCTTGTTAAATATTTCTTAGCTTATTAAAATGTCTATACATTAGAATAAAAAACATATTTAGATTTCCCTCATCTTTTCCAAGCATTACCAGAGATGGCAGCAGTTATATTTTTAACAATTGCCCACAGCGCCCAGCATGCATCTTTTACCTTTTATACAGCAGTTCTCTGTTTGTACCTCTGATTGTTCCCTAGATTTAGTTTACACAGTTTGTCTAATTAGATTCTTCTCTGGTCGGCAGAGGAAACATATTAATAAGAGGAGAGGTTTGCATTGGATGAGATCTCTGATTATATTCACTTTTGTTTTGTAGTTGGTATCTTTGTTTTCCCAGTACTTCTTCTTGTACAACTTCACACAATCTGTTTTACCAATTTCTTTCACTATTACATTCACTGTTAAATGTTTAGACCGAGTATTTTAATATCTTTTCACTTGTATATCATTATATTATCATATATTGTTTTCTCTATCAGCTCTGATCCTAACTGCTTCTGTTTTGATATTAAATTAGTTTTAGGTAGAAATGTTAGAAAGTCTATGTCATTCTTATTTTCCCCTCTATTTATCTCTTTCCACACTGGGGTCCCTGAGGTCATGAGACCCCTCCTCTAACCTATATCCGTGTGTGTATGTATATATAACAGCAGGCTGTGAAGACGTTGTTTTTCTGACCTCTCTGGTACAAAGTTTCATGCCCACCAGTGATGTCTCGGGGTCGCTGGGTTCACCTGTGATAGCTGCAGCAAGGTGAGAAGTTAAATCTTCAGTGAACAACCTTGTGTGGTTCATATGATGAATCACCTGACCATGGACGGGACGGGTGACGGCGTGTCTGCTCGGTGACGGCGTGGCGGCTCAGTGACAGCGTGTCACCACGCACCAACGCAGGACTAAACAACGGGACTTATGAAGGCAGTGTGCTAGTGGGGTTAACGTTTAAACAGACATACGTCCTGGTTCCATCAACAATGTTTAAAGTTTCACATTGAAAAAGTTGAAAACTGGAAAAAAAAAAAAAAATCTGGCGTGTGCTTGAAGTTGATTTTACATTTGTTTAAACAGAGTTTGTTGCACTTCTTCTTCTCTTTTTGTTACAGCCATGTTTAATGTAGCCTTTATTGCCATCTTCTGATCAAACTACACTTTACATCTAGTTAGTTCAATCCCAACATTTTAAAGGTGGAATATATAGAATGTGCAGAAAACACCACCACTCCATTCATCACAGACACAAGTTCCAGAATTATGCAGCATATACACCTGCTGAATCATTTGTACTTGCTGACTAATTGTGATGGTAGATAAACGATAAACTAGTTACGGCAGAGTGGAGCCTCCTCTCATGTTGTGGCACCGTGTGTTTGCAGCACAAAGCACCCTACAACATGTATGACCACTCCTGGTCCGTTAAGTATTGACACATTGGGTCAGAAAGTCATTGTCAAACCTGTTGAAAATGTGTACATTTATTAATTCACGCTACTTATATTGTATTCTGAAAAATCTCTACTCCATTCATTCTTATTTTAATTTTAGATATATAGCTTTTAATATAAATTTAACATAATCAACCATTAATGGAAAAACAATGCACATTTACTTCTTTTGTGACAAAATTTGTGTTTTGCAAAACCTCAGTTTTCACTGTATACTGTGACTGTACAAAATCAGCACATTAAGGTTCAGATTTAGGCTGGACTGAGGCCTGGGAAGGAGACAAAAAGATGAGGCGTGTCGTGGCGGCCCAGCTTCAGTTGTCTTCTTCTTCTGCCGTGACCTGAGGCTCTTTATCTATTTAGATACCCAACAGGATGTGAAGAAATAAAAAAAAAATCTGCTCCATGTAAACCAGCTCCATCTTTAAAATGCTGCTTTCATGTTGCTGCATCAGTAATAATCCAATCATGCAGCCCTCTGATACTATTACCTTTTTATTTATAACTGTTCAAACTAACCTTACTTCTAGAAGAATCTGTCTCTGGGATGAAAGGCCAAGGAAATGGAGAAAATTAAATGAAGGACAAAAAAGAGTAGGGGGACATGAATTGACTGTCACATGCTACTTTCTGGTCAGTGCATATTTTAGAACATTTTGGTTTGGCCTCCGAGTACAGTGTCGCCATCGTAAAATGCCAATAAACACCCCGTAAACAAGAATGAATTTGACACAATTGCTGTGGAGGGTGAACTTCAGCCACGTGTGAACGGCGAGGGGGCTGCTCCCAAACTGTCCAGTGAACTCCAGGACCCCTTTTAAACCTGCAGCACTGGTAGGGATTATCCTACACACACACACACGGTGGAAGGTGAGAGCCCCATCTCACATGGCCACACACACACTAACCCACATTACGATGGAGCCTGGGGTGGGGGAGGGGCACGAGGAACGGAGGCGAGGGGGTGGTGACGGATAGCCATGTGACAAGGCTGTGGACTGCCTGGCGACGTATTAAAACACACACACACACACACAATCACAGTTATAGTGTGAAGCCACGCCTCCTTTGAGGAAGGAAAGCTCACATTTCCCTGTTTACATAACCTTGATTGACCAATAAATACACTGAGAGTGAGAGATATTTCTTCTTATGTCAACGTTAAACTGCCATGTTTGTGATGAGTTGCTGTCTACCAACAGAGGCCTAGGATTATATAGGTTTGCACCTAAGTCAGATCCCCCCCTTTTCTTGCCTTGTCCTGCCAACGTCCTGCATGGTCCACAATCACATGTCATCATTTTAGTTTCAGCTGCAAAGCGACTGTGTCAGTCAGCATAGCTGAGATTAAAAATAGCTGCAGGACTTCTTAACTCTGATGAGATTTGTTTCACTCATGAATCTGAACTGAGCAGCTACTTATGGTAGGTTTTAAAAATGTACAATTTATATATATATATATATATATATATATATATATATATATATATATATATATATATATATATATATATATATATATATATATATATATATCAATAACAAAAATAGAAGATTTAAGCATAAAAAATCCCATATACTACATTTTAATTAATGTGTAAAAAGTTGTAAACCTAGTCTCATCGCAATGCTAATCAAGTCACTGGCACTCTGTTTGGTTGTTGCACTAGGAATTTTACATATTTGCATATTGTTGCTATATGGCAGAAGATCTATTTAACCATATTAAAAAAAGTATAATATAAATGAATTAAATTAAAAAAATAATAATAATAAGTTTACCCCCAAATAGTCAGTTAAATTTTTTTAAATTGTAAGTAGACAGGACTGGTCATGTGACTTTATAAATTCCAAATCCTTCCAAAATAAAAGCCCCCTTTTCACACCTAACTATAAAAACATAGATTATATATCACAGCTTTTTAGAAACATGAAGATAAAGTAATTGTTATGCAATAGTGGGTTAATATATTTATATATAATGTTCAAATAACACACATTTGAAATCGCAGAATTTAAGGTTAATTATTTGATTTTGTCTGTGTCCTCACAAGTTATTACTACATATTTCAAACTTGTCAGAATGAGTGCCATCTGATGTCCAAAGGACAATAAGGATTCCAGTCACACGTTTGCAACTGGTCAGAGCAAACAGACGAGCTGATCGACGTCTCTTCCTGGTTGAACCCTGTTACTCCTGTTACCTAAGGCAGCCTCTCCGGAGGGGGCGTGGCCTGTCCGCGTCACACACACACTTCTGTGTCAAATAGCCTGGAGAGGGGGGGAGACGGGGGGAGGGGGCCAGTGGAGGAAAGCAGGGCAGAAGGGCAGTAGGGGAGGGGGGGGACTCCTACAGGCGGCAGGCAGGGGCAGCTTTCAGCGACTCATTGTTTTGTAATTGTCCCGTCGGCCTCCTGTCCTCTACGCAGCCGGAGTAAAGCTGCCAGACCAGGAGACGGCTGGAGGTGGAGAGACACACACACACACACACACACACACACACTTTGACACGCTCGGTTCAGGCTTAACATTTGAGGAAGTGCGTTAGCAGCATGAAGGGAGAACACACACCAGATAGAGTAAGTTTAGCAGAGTGGGAGAAGGAGGCACCGCTCAGCTGAGGCTAAAAAGCCCTTCGGACCACATGACATGATGGGTGAGTAGCTGAAGCCTGAGCCTCTCTGGCCGCTTGACAGCCGCCTGTCCGGGTGGTTTCTCCTCATCCCTTCTGTTAGGGCCGATTCCTCTGCTGCTGTGTGACTTCTGATCACTTTTCTCTGGCTGACCTACATGTGTGAGTGTTGCAGTAGCAGGTTCAGAGGTTTCATAAGGCCGGTTATGAAATGGATCCAGGACTTGTCCCTGTTCCCTTTAAAACAAAATCTAATTTGTTTTTTTTAAATCATATTATGTGTTTTTATTTCTGAAGAATTTTCTCCCAGTCATGCAAAAAAAGTTCCTAAAATCTTCAGTTGCTGTCACACAAAGATGCCTTTTAATCTAGTTTCATTCGAAATCTGTTCTTTTAGCTCTCAGTTATGGTATAATGCGCCGTTTACCTCAGAGTCTGAAGTGTTCCCGTTAGTGTTTCCTCAGGTCTGTGACGAGCTGTAGCAAATTGATACAGAATCAGATAAGTTTGCTCCTGGACACGTTGTACCGGCTATAAATGGGTGTTTTGTTGACGGCGTGTTGCTCCGCTTCTACAGCAGTTACTATGTTGGACAGATGTGGCTTTTCCAGAGGCGAGGCCGTGTCGAAAAACTGTTTCAAGGAGTCACTTTAAACACTTTGTGATTGTTGGTCTGCCGGTGCAGCTGTAGCTGGAGGGTTTTTAAAAAAAAATCAGGTTTCAATTACTGGACTGTTGATATGTTTTCCTGCACTGTAAAACTTTGCTGTGTGTGAAACACAGTAACTTTACTGGAAATTATTATTTACAGTAGATTGCTGTATATTTTAGGACAAATCATAGTAATCAAAGTATTACTGTGGAAAATCACAGTAGTGAAGAATTACTGTAGCAAATCACAGTAGTTTCTGTATTATAATGCAGTTAATCACCCAGTACTGTTAATAGATTTTTATTGTATAGTTAATCGCCCAATACTGTAAATACAACTGGAACTACAGTATAAATATATTTTTATTTTATAGTAAGGACACAATACTGTAAAAAGAAGTACAGTACTTCTACTGTGAGAAGTCATTCCAGTAAGTTTCTGGATAATTTACTTTTACAGTTACTGTAAATGTTCAGGTTTTACAGTGTGAGCTGTGAAGTAGCTGTGTAGAGGCCTCGTCCTGAGTGAGGGATGATCCCATCTTGTAAGATTTTTTTTGTCTTCTTTTTTGTGTGTAGCTTTACTGACCAAGCTTTGGTGTCTGGGGTTACATATGAATCACTGCGTTTTATTGATCATGTGACTTTTACGACTTCAGGTTTGTTGGGGGATGTGTGTGCAGGTGTCTGCAGAGACCTTGACACAGATATCTGCAGCTATATTCCTTCTCCTACACACACACAGAGCACTTGAATGCAGATATAGTCACACTTTATTGTTTGTTTGGGTTTCGACAGTGGAAGTCACTTTTCATTTTAGTTGATGTATAGTCATACGTTTCAGATTTTTATGATGCTGTAATGGGCTGAGGATGTTACCATGTTTTATCTGATCTTTATTTATATCCAACTGATCAACATAAAAAATATAAAATAATACAAATAAAAACGTATAGTAACATACGTTTTCCATTTTTATCCAACAAAAAACAGTACTAAACCTCCCAGTGGACCATTGGAGAAACTGCAGAGATCTTATCAGGTTCTGCCCCTTCCTAACAAGGTTTATAGCCCTATATATATAATCCTATTCCCTCACTGTGTTGAGTTTGAAAAAGATTTTTTTATTAACCTTAGTCACTCACAAGAAAATGATATTTAGTTAAAATCACATTTTAGCCTATTGTTTTAGACATAGATACAATTTAGTCATAAATGTCAATAAAACTAATTCTGACCAACAAATTGAAGCCTGCAATAAACACACAAGCAGGTAGCGTGTGTGTGTGTGTGTGTGGGCGGCTGCTTCCGTACATGCTCTGTGTTCCTGGGTGTGTTATGGAGTAGTGTGTGTGTGTGTGTGTGGAGGGGGGGTGAGGGAGGGAGGGAGGGAGGGAGGGAGGGAGGGGGGCGGGGCATGGCCGGCCGTACCAGTCCCCCTCGACGGGGCCCCGGCTCCAGCATGAAGGGTTATGTAAGTTTTTCAGCTGCCAGCCCTCCTGCCTGCCTCTGCCTCACATTCACAGTGGTTTTGACTAGAGAGGAGCTCACACAGCATCCAGCACGAGTCCAGCAGCCCACACGGGTAGGGAGAGGAGGAAAAACACGTCCTGGTCACTTTTTTTTTCCTGCAAGAGAGCTCAAGAGATAGGAGAGAAGGAAGGACGAGCAGAGGAGACCAGTCCTTCTCTTTACTCCTTAACCATGCTGCTCCTGGACGAGTCCGAGTCTTTTGCAGGTAGGTGACATCATCACCCGGACGGCCAAAGGAAGGAACTCTCTGCTCTGGGAAATGGGGAGAAAGTTTGAGAAATGGATAGATGATGGGGGATAAAATATAGGGGAAATGGTATGTGATTTATTGAGGGTAAATAAAAAAAAATAAAGTGGCAGAAAAGAGAAGATGAAGGTTTTAGAAGGGAGGTGTTTCCCATCCTGTTCATAGAAAGGCAGCATGAATGAGAGCCGGGCTGAATGGGGGATGAAACAAAAAGACACAAGGGCTAGAAAAAAGATCCTTGTCGTGGTTTTTATCTTATTTCCTCTCTGCCTCGGCTTCATTCTCGCGGTTTTCTCCTCCTTTCAGTTGTCTTCCCTCCATCTTTCAGCCTGTCTCTCCCACGCGTGCCGGCCGCTCTCTCTCTCTCACTCTCGTGTTGTAATCTCATGCCTGCCCTCCCATTGGCTGTTTCTACGGTTACCTAAACCAATGCCGGCGCGTGATTGGTGGACGTGGGCAGGCCTGGGCCATGCTGCGGAGTGTGAGAAAACATATGGTTCATGAGACCAGTGGGTCAGGGGGTTAATGTGTGAGGCCGGAGTACCGCTGCCTCTGCGAGGAGGGTCTGTTTTTAACTTTTTATTTTTACAACACGCCCCATTCCCTCATTTACTCACTCAAACACACACACACACCACGCTCAAAAGGACCTGTATGTTTTTAATTGCAGTTTGTGTCCGATAGTTTCAGCTTAATGAGCAAATAATCCTTTAAAGATTTGGGTCAAGAGCCTGAATTGGAAAAAGCTGCTTTCCAACAATTACATAAGTTGCACATCTTTATGTGACTGCAGGTTTCATCACCTGATCTCATCTCTTTGAAAGTGCAATGTGTAAAATTCTACAGTAGGACCGATATGTTTAGGATGATTGTTTGATCTAAAACACCCTGACATTAAAGCTGCAGGTCAACACTTTAACCTCATGTGTATTGATTCCTCTCAGCTCCAGTGTTCTGGCAGCACAGAGACCACTGTCCTGACTGTGGATGCTCTGTGTCTGATTGTATTGGAGATGTTGACTCTGCAGTTTGTCCTGAAGGTGCAAAAACTGTTTGGTCATGTAACAGGGTAAAAAAAAAAAAGAGTGAAAACAATGAAGTTGTCTGAAAGGGTCATGGGGTATTATGGGTTTAAATGCTGTACAGAAATAAAACCCCTCATTGGTCGTGGTGTTCCGTTCCATCTGCCTCTCGCTGTGTCGGCATTTGTTTGGAAAAGCTTTCACAGGAATCCATTGTTGAGAATTAACTAAATGTCTACATGCTGGTAATTCCTTTCAGTGTTTGGCTCAGTGTGAAATAAGAAGCTCCATGCCTTATCACTGCTGTGAACGTGCCATGTCGAATAGTGATAAAGCCTAAACGAACACGCTGTTCTCCTGTGTGTGTGTGTGTGTGTGTGTGTGTGTGTGTGTGTGTGTGTGTGTGTGTGTGTGCGTGCGCGTTGCACAGATTGGAACCACATTCCTTATGGTTCCAATCTGTCCATCAGACACAAACAGCAGCACCTCCGTGGTACAGTATGACAGGAAGAGAGCTATAAGTGTCCTGGGTGTCCCGGGCAGGAACGACCTGTCCTGTTCTGGTCAGCTCTGGAGGTCCCGGCCCAGAAATCCCAGATCATGTGACCCAGGCTGCTGTCATAGCGCCACAGTGATGAGGAGGATGGCTGCTTCCCTACCCGCGTGGCTTTCAGTCCCACTTCCTGAATTCTTTCAGGAATGCATTCTGCTAGAACTACAATGCATTTTGAGATGAATAAGCATCGTTCCACTTGTGGATAACATTTAGGTCTAGTCTACTTTGTGCAACTCCAAGGCACTGTGTGGCTGTTTCTTGCCTAAGATGAGTTCAGGAACACCTAGAGCTAGTTTCATAATGTAACAGAAAGTCTCCAAAATATTGCCCATCGAGCAGTAAACCCATTGTTTCTACACACCCTGATGGTAGCAGGATCATTTTCTTTTCTGTCACACACCTGCTTTGATTTCATGTCTTCGGGTTTGAGGTTTAAAAGAAGGTAAAAAAAGGTGAAAAATTCCTCACAAATTTATGAGTAAATTCCTGCAAAAAACATTAATTTTCATCCTAAAAATCACAAAAAAATCATGAAATCCTGGTGGGACTGGGAAGTATTTCTAGTGGAATCCAGGAAGCATTTTCTCTGTTGAAATAAGTGTTCAATGGTGAAGCAGCGTGATCCCTTGTTGACCATTACCATAGGAATTAAAGTCATCCGGTGGTGAAGCTGCAGGATAAAAACGACTTATTTCAAACACACGTCTTCACATGATGTTCTTCTTTTGCTCACATCAGTATAGTGAGTGATCCTATTAATGTGCTGTACACCTGTAGTTCAGTAGTTGCTGGTTCAATCCAGTAGAAAACCTGACCTTTACAGGCATTGTTGTCTAAGGTCAACAGCTCAGCAGCGTCTACATGCAACAGTTAACACGTCCGTATTGTTTCTGTGGCCTTCGCAGTCTTTCAGTAAGCATTCAGCCATGAAATAATACGCTGTCTATATATCACAGCCGAGCTGACAGATGCACTTTCTGCCACTGATGAGGAGCGCTGCCATGCAAAAAGCTCCTGATTCAGTATTCATACATGTACCCTTTGTACTGCTGCAGCATCCAGCTGCTGCAACACTTACCCGCTGATCAAAATAAAAGGATCTCTTTTTGTTATTATTTTAGCTCCACATTGTTCTTATTCGAGGTTGGAGTCTGCAGCGATATAGACCCAGACAGAGACTTTGCAGGATGATGGATGATGAAGGTATAAAGATTTTTGGTGGTTTGTTCAGAGTACACTCAGCGTCCTGAATACTGCCAAAAAAGACTTTATATAACAGCTGTGTGTGTGTGTGTGTATGTGTGTGTGTGTGTGTTAGTGCAGTGTATGTGTGTGTGCGCTCTCCTGACGCTCCTCCTCAGCAGCAGTGACACACTGGCCTACTAAAGCGGCCTTAATAACTCATTCAGGGCAGTCTGTTATATAAGGTTTGTGTGTGTGTGTGTGTTGTCATGCTTTGAGCTTTATATTATTTATATGTATATGTATATGTGTGTGTGTGTATATATATATATGTGTGTGTGTGTGTGTGTGTGTGTGTGTGTGTATGTGTGTCATCTTTCTTATATAACCAGTTAAATCTTGGTTTGCATTCAGAAAAACCACAACTGGTTTTCCACACGCTTTTCGGGTTTTGGTTTCTCTTTCTTTTCCTTTTTAACCAGCGGTTTGTGTCGGGTCCTTTACGACATGTTTCTACAGCTCTCCCCTGCAGACTGTCCTAACAACTGACTGGAAGTTCAGACTAAAAAGCTACTGCTGCCATGTCGTTAGTGGCCTCCATATTAAACACAGTGTGTGTGTGTGTGTGTGTGTGTGTGTGTGTGTGTGTGTGTGTGTGTGTGTGAGACTTGGGTATGCACACGGTGTGTGTGTGTGTGTGTGTGTGTGTGTGTGTGTGTGTGTGTGTGTGTGTGTGTGTGTGAGACTTGGGTATGCACACGGTGTGTGTGTGTGTGTGTGTGTGTGTGTGTGTGTGTGTGTGTGTGTGTGTTTCGTTTTTGCATCCTAACCCGCAGACAGATCTCGGCCTCGCCCGTTCTCACAACCTGAGACACGAGGGTCACGCCAACCCAGGACATTTGTAGTTTTCAGTCCGCTAAACAAAGTGGATTGACATTTTAAAAAGGAAAGTGTGAGTAAAGTTTTCTTTTATTTCTGTTATAAGGTTGGTGGTAATTGAATTAATTTAAGGCGTGTGTGTGCAGGACGCGAGGTTCTTGTGAACATGCTGGTTGTGTAACAGCAGTTACATAAGCGTCCCCCTCTCATCTGACCAGCCTCAGCTCTGGTGGCCTGTCTCTGCCTTAGAGAGCAACTTTCTGTCTCAGGAAGACCGAAACTCTGCAAGTGTGTGTTTGCTACTGCGTGTGTGTGAACCTAACGGGGCTCCTAATGAACCGGGTCACCTCGCTGCGTGCAGCGGCCTCCTGACGCGCCTCCGGGCAGAAATAAGAGGAAATGAAAGAAAAGTCGACCTTGGCTGTGACTGGAGCTGCCGACCCCACCGACATGTTTCCATTGTTGTCACGTCGACATCTCCACTTTCTTCTGACATTTTGGCACGGACACAAACACCCGGAGGAGGCCGGTTAGGTCAAATTGAGCGTCCCGTTCTCTGACGTCTGTGTTTTTATGTCACGTGTCATAAACACAGGTTACACAGACATGGAGGTGAAGTCTGTCTTCATCTTTGTTAGCGCCACCTCTTCGGAAAATGCAAATAAAGACGTTTATTGTCAGCATGATGCACCATCATACTTGTGGCAGGAAGTCGTAAAATCGTACTGAATTTTAATGAAGTTTGGTGGAAATTGCAGCAGGCAATAAGGGATTTATTAAATAATTCCTTTATCACTCATTTGCTTTCTGAACATCCTAAGCATTTAATGAGAAAGTAGAGGGAATGTTGAAAACTTTTGTTATTATCTTGTCAAAGCAAATGAGTGATGATTTTTCTTAAAAAAGAAAAAGAGAATAGCTATTTTCCAATTTTATCCTAATCTACTTAGCTGAATCAATCACATCTGTGTGTTTTGATCCAGGTCAATATACGGGCAAGATTACTATTTTCAAAAATAAGAATCTTTGACTGTGCTGCGATCAGCCTGCAGACGTTTGGGCTTCTTCAGACACTCAGACATGTCTAATTGCACCTTTTTGCATTTTAATAACAACAATATGCAGAATGCCTTAAGAATGTCCCCAATGCCGCCCCGAGAGCCATCGCTCTGTGTTTTATAACCTGCTTCAGCTGCTTATGTAACAAGGAGTGAATTCAAACATGTACCTGCATGAGAGGAAAGGGGGGAAATGTGTAATGTGAGTAGCTTTAGTAGAATTAATATGGAGAATTCAGGGGGAGGATGTGGTGAATACATGAATTGGAGAGATGTGAAGGAGAAATACAAGTATGAAGGTCGGTAGAGAGGTGGAACAGAGGTTTGCATTCGTGAAAAAAATACAGCCAGGTGATTTAAAAAAAAGTAGAAATGATGTCTGGGACAGATAATAATAGATAAGTGGAAGAGAAAAGCTGAGACATTTTTAACACAGATTTGTTCTGGTGTTGATCCTTTTACATTTAGCACAATTTGATTGTTTTGTTGTTGTTTAAACATTAAAAAAAAAGGCTGTTTGGTTGTGGCTCCCGGCTGGCTGGATCATTCCTGCATGTCATTCCACTTCTCTTTACCCCCAAAATGCCCCCAAAAAAACACTCAAATACTAAGAATTTCCTTAATATTAAGTTTTAAAGGCTGAGTCTTCAACATCTTCTGGTTTTGAAGATCGATCGATACCAGCCTCACCAGAGACTCTGGTCTGGACGTTTTTCCCTCAGACTCCCTTCTTGTTGTGCCACTGAAGCTGCCCTCTCACCATCAATGCAGACGTCACGCGTTACACAATTGCTATTTTCCAAAACATGTTGGGGAACTAGAGCACAGCAGATATATTTCTGGTCCCTGGCAGAGACGGAACCAAATTTTTGATTGATTTCCAGCTGAGAGTTTCCGGACGCTTTTTGGATGCAATGATTAGATGAATCATGTTACAGTGAATCGTGTATGCGTGTGTGTGTGTGTGTCCCTCTGTTTCCTCTCTACTTCCTGGGATCTCACATATATTGGATATCCTGCGTGTGTGTGTGTGTGTGTGTGTGTGTGTGTGTGTGTGTGTGTGTGTGTGTGTGTGTGTGTGTGTGTGTGTGTGTGTGTGTGTGTGTGTGTGTGTGTGTGTGTGTGTGTGTGTGTCTTCATGCAGAATTCTCCGCAGCTTTGTAGTAAATATTTGCTGTCATCTGTAATCTCCTTATGTATACAAAAGCAGATGGTGGGACAGGAGGGAGGGACGCACACACACACACACACACACACACGTCAGCCTCTTGATTTACGTATTTGTTTTATTTGGTCAGTGACAGGACGGGGAGAAGGAGGTCACATACGTCACTTGTGTGTGTGTGTGTGTGTGTGTGTGTGTGTGTGTGTGTGTGTGTGTGTGTGTGTGTGTGTGTGTGTGACAAAACAGAACCTGGTATGTAGGTCAAGCCATCCAGACCTCACATTTCCTCTCATGGAGATATCAGATATCTCTCCGAAGTTTCCTTCCAGCATCTGATCATTTAAAACCGGTGCTTATCAAGGTTGTGGTCACGACCCCAAACCAGATTTCTGAGGTTTTCTTGTCAGAATTTTATATGACGACTCAGTTCAACAACCCTTGAAGGGCCCATATGATGCAAATAGCCACTTTCATGTTGCTTTTACTCTAGATAAGATTATAGAAACCGTCTCCTGCATGCCAGCAGGTTTGACTACCTGATAGCACTTCTTGTTTTCTTCATATGTGATGTGAACCTGGAGCAAACATTTACATGCACAAAAGATTCTAGGTGTGTTATCACTGTAGCAAGACAAACCCAAACTGAAGTGAATAAAAAAGTGCACGAGTTTAAAATCATGTCTTGGAAGATTCGGATACTCCACAAATTGGGCAAAAATTGCTGCAGTTTCGACTCATTGAGTTTTGCTAGAAGCCAGGCTGCAGAGTGAAGTCTGTTCTGTCACCGTCTCTATTTATTATTAATGGAGCAGATCAGGAAATTGTTGTTGGACGACAGATTACAGTCTGCACTCGAGTTAGGAGTTCGGTGACAGACGTTTTTTTTTTTTTTGTGTGTTTCAGAGAATATTCCTTTACTACGAAAGGCAAACACACTCACGACTTTCGAGAAAAACGGCATTTAGAATTTATCCAGTCAGGTAGGCGAAGGGGTTTCACACCTTTAGTTGGCGGGTTTTGGTTTGTTCTGCTTCTGCTTTTGATTAATTATCATTCGACGATGCAGCTCATTAAATTAAGGGTCAAATGTTTGGTTTCTCCTTTTCATGTTTTCAATCTCTCCTGTTGACTCTTCTCCTCCTCCTCCCTTTCTGTGGAGCATTGACACACTTGAGGAAATGCCACTTATCACACACACACACACACACACACACACACACACAGCGCCATCGCATGGTGGCGGTGTGTGTGTGTGTTTGTCAGTGCAGTACAGTGGAGTTATATAAACACTTAACACTTCACATATACGTCAATGTGGTTACATAACCTTGTTGTCTGACACACACACACACACACACACACACACACACACACACACACACAAAATTCCCACTAATCATGATTTTGTTATCGTCACACATTCCTTGCAGCCACATACCAGACGGGTGACAAATTAAAGGAGAAACCTGAATAAATGTGTGGAGATGCTTCCACACAGGTGGATACAGTTTAGTAGAAAGATATGAGGAGGAAAAGAAGCGAGGGTTGACTGTAGGGGCGTGACTGGCCACAAAGGAAATGGACTGTCTTCAGCAGCAGCGTCTGTATCCGAGTCCGTGCATGTTGATGCTGGTGCAATAGTGAGACGTGTACAGGAAAGCACAAGTGTGATTGTTGCACAGGTGACAGCGTGGATGCAGGATGTGATCAGAGTCCCTCAACAATAGTGTGTTCAATGTTAAAGGATGTTATGGCTGCAGCACATAAACCCTCATTGGTGTGTGTGCGTGTGTGCGTGTGTGTGTGTGTGTGTGTGTGTGTGTGTGCGTGTGTGTGTCTGGTCATAATGCAGCAGTCAAATTGTCTACATAGGTGTTCAGGAATCATTATGTAACTGTTCTGTAAAGTTTGAGGAAGGAAATAATGAAATCTGTGTCCTTGAATGACTAACATACCAAATCCAGGGCATCTTCATGTTAAAAAAAAATCTTGTTTTGCCGCTCTGTCCATTAACTAATGCAAGAATCGACAAATGGGCCATTTCCTGAAAGCTTTTCATTTTCTCTTTTTAAAATGACCAACATATGCTGGCTCATTGCGGGAAAATAAATCTTGTTTCTTTCCTTCCCTGTTTTCCTGTTTGTTTTTGGTTGAAATAAATGGAAGAAAAACAGGGTCATTAGTATTAGCTATGAAGGCCAAACAAGTGGAAAGACGTCACTGAATGTCCAGGCTGCTTTTGACTGTTCATCATTTTGAACTATTTGACATTTAAAGCACAACAACAACTTTGCACGTATTAAAGGTCATTGATAGCCAGAAGATTCTTAATCTGTTTAACTCCACTATTGAATTCAGCGAAAGTGTCGTTCCAAGTTCCTGCATTTATGAAAAACCTGGAAAATTCCTGCAAAATGGCAATATTCAGTTTGCAACACCTGTATAATACATTTATATGTGGTTCACTTCAGATAGAAGTATAGAAGAAAAGTATATATATTGGTTAATACTTAATAATTTCTTTTAATGGTGCAAATGTGTGCAAAGCCAGGAAACAAAGGATTTAATAACAACTGGCTTCACTACAGTTTGAGAAAGGCCTGAGAATATATTCAAACACTTCTTCTGTCCCTTTTTTTCTAATGGTAAAATGAATATCTTCAGCTTGACTGTTGGTTTAAAACTAAAGTCATTTGAAGACCTCACTTTAGGAAACAGTGATGGACTTTTTAAACATTTTTGGTCCTTTTATAAACCAAATTTGTGTCATTATACATGGGAAATCTGAATAAACATCAATCTGTAAAGTGTGTATAAGCCCTGGTCACTGTTTCTATAGTAAACCCTTTAACCCTGATGAATAATTAGGAACAGGTATAGTAATGTAGATACCTTTGTGCTCTGTTCTCCTGGATGATTGCACATGGGTGAATGACGACACAAGACGTATGTGTCTGAAGCTGACCTGGACTCAGGCAGAGCGGCAGCTTCATGCTGATAGACCTGATGGAGCAGAGAGAACACTGGCAGCTCTTCCTACACCAGCAGCTGCAGTCAGCAGACACACTTTGAACACTCATTTTCCCTCCGCTTCAAAGTTCACATCCCTCATCTCACCTCAAAAAACCCTTCCTGTGATGGATGTGAAGCACCGCACGACTCTGACGGAGTCGCTGCATGATTCTGATGTTCTGATGCTGATCTGTTGGCAGAATGCGCCGTGTTAAATAGGGGAACTGTATATGTTGTCTTGTGTGTTTAATTGACTTTAATTTGTGTACTTATGAAATGCTAGTTTTGACATGCATTTAGATACACACACACACACACACACACACACACACTCACCAGTGAGACAGGCTGGTGTCGTTAGCAGCCAGATCACGAAGTTTGTTGTCACGTAGACGGACTGAAGGGGCGTTTTATGTAAGTTGTTTTTCAGCTGGCAGTGAGCTCATCACCAGCCTCCATGCTCCGTACATGTGTGTGTGTGTGTGTGTGTGTGTGTGTGTGTGTGTGTGTGTGTGTTTGTGCGCGTGTGTCCAGAAAATCACGTAGCAGTGAGTTCTTGTTTGTCCAGTCATGCCAGGCAGATTTCTTGGCAGGACTGCCTGACACTGTGAGGCATTTACATTCTTGTGTGTGTGTGTGTGTGTGTGTGTGTGTGTGTGTGTGTGTGCGTGTGTGTCTCCTGTGTTTCATAAGCCATCAATATTTATGATCCAGCTCTTACATAAGCTTCAGATCTGGTTCAGTGTGTCTCTGACAGAATGAGAGGGAGGGAGGAGGAGAACAAGGAAAAAAAGGTGAAAAGTGCAATAAGGGCAGATTGAGGGTAGGAGAAACACAGAGAACCACAATTTAAAAGAGAAGTAAGACGGTGGTAAAGTTGCCATGCTGTGCAGTTTTTAGACGTTTATATTTGGACTCAGAATGAGAGGATTGTTCACCTTCAAGGTGCTTTGCAAACGTAGCTTTGTCGAGTTGGTTTGGATTCGTTTGAAAGCTTAAATCCTCGCAGGCTCCTGTAATTCAAATGAGTCAAACCAATTTGATGGGAGTTCCTATTTCACACGGCACAGTAAACAAGCTCATAAAAAAGTCAATGCAAGTGACACTACAAAGATTCATGGATGCTTTATTCATTTCAAATTTGAAAAATTGGTAACATAAATCATCAATTTTATATAAACGAGTCTTGTTAAAATGGGAAAGGAGCGTGATCAAAACATGGAGCCAAATTCTAATACGTTGATAAATAGTGGCCAGAGGCTCCTGCTGCCCTTTAAATCTCTCTGGAGCTTTATAGCTCGTTTTTTTCCATCAAGATTTTGAAATTGTGATGCATACTCTTCAAGAAACAGAATAAAAAGTCTAAAGGTTTAGTTGCATGTGGTCACAGTTAAATAGTGGAGTGTTGCATCTATGCCAGAAATCAACACTGAACAAAACATAATGGGGAGAAAATAGTTGACTCTGAAACAGGCTGCATATTGGGCTCGATCACATGACCTAATGATTAATTTCTCTGATTTCTGTCTGTTTTTACTGGTCTGTGCACAGGTGTAATCAGTTAAAATAGGTGAGGGAGGTTCCCTGGAGTTTATTGCAAATCAAAATTTTGTCATTCTGGTGTTCCAAAGACAATTTATTTCGCTGATTTTTGGGCCTTTTTGCATATCTAGCAATCCTATTTGTAGAGAATGTAAAGTGATTCACGATAATTCCCCAGTAACCCTGGTCTCGTGTGCCCCTCTCAGACCAGTCCCACAGCGCCCCCTTCAGCTCGGAGAATGAGGCTCAGGGAGGCGACCCGGCGGCGTGGCCATCTACCTCACCGCCAGGGGAGACGCCGGCCCACCCCCCCCACCCCCAGCCCGCGTCCAGGCCCTGCTCCAGACCGGCCAGCCAGAGCCCCTCCCCCCCCTCGGCCCTGACAGGAACCAAGAAGAGGAGCTCCAAGCCGGCACATATGAGACGCAACATCAGGTACGGAAGCGACCCCTAAAACAACCTGAGATGTGACTGAGCTGCTTTCAATCAGGACTCTGACTTGTTGTTCACTGAACCAGTGGAACGTGATATGAGAGCGATTATCACACAACTCCCCCACACACTCACTCACTTATTTAACACTTCAGTGTTGCAAATTACTTTTTTTTGACTGAATAATGTGTTTTTTCTCCATTCCTGCCGTACTAAAGAGCTAAAGCATAATGAAATCTGTCAGTGATTATACTTAAATGTCTTCCCTCCACCTGCCAATGATCATAACACAACCGCGAGAATGCGGCTTCTTTTGCATAACATAATAATATCCAACATATGTCTGAGGTGTAAGCTGTGGGCTCAGTTCCCTGTTGGTAAGTGAGTCACTATTTGTGTCTGTGGGTCCGTAATAAATCATGGCTGGCAAGATGAGAAAGAAAAGAAAAATGCCATTTTTAACAGTTTTTGCTCATGTTGGTTTTGTGTCATTTAAAGTCCATTAGTACTTTTTTATTTTACAAAAATCACAAATTTGTATTTAATTATTTATTTAACCTTAGAATGAAAAATGATAAATTTGAAAAAAAAATACCTGGTACTAAACTTTTAGGTTTACACCACATGACATTTTGGGCACTGTGTCATGCACCTTGATTGACTGTGGTCTTATTAGAGTTAGATGTGTTTAGTTATACTTCCCTAACCATAATTCACCTTACCAGAATTGTAACAACTTCTCTAATATCTCGACCTCTAATGTGGTTGAATTGAATACATTTAAATCTGAAAATTAGCATCAGTTCCAGTTCAGTGTCAGCATTAAAACTCATCGCCACCGCCATCAGACTGTGTCAATGGGTGAATGGACCCTTTTACTGTAAAGCGCTTTGAGCGGTCGAAAAGACTAGAAAGGCACTATATAAATGCAGGCCATTTACCAGACAAAATATGTTTTTATATGAATGGTCACACTTTTATTTATCAAATGAGTTCCAAAGTGAATAGAAAATAGGCACTGACATTGAAAAGATTAGAACTAATGATTTTTATTTGAAATTCAAATGTTCTTCAAACTTTGCTTTTATCAAAGAATGTTCCATTTAAGCAGCTAAACTGTTTCCATCTGGGCTAACATAATTACACAAGGGTTTTCTAATCATCCTTTAGCTTCTAATGCAATTAACAAACACAATGTAGCATTCGAACACTGGAGTGATGCTTGCTGGAAATGGGCCTCTATTCACCTATGGAGATGTTGCATTAAAAGCATTTGCAGCTAGAATAGTCATTTACCAGTCATTAGTTTAAGGATGTCGTTATTGTAAAAAGCACAGTTTTTCTTTCAAAACTAAGGACATTTCTAAGTGACCCGAAAACTTTTAAAATGTAGTGTATTTATTTTTGGATCCCCTTGCATGAAATGAGTGGAAGTCTGAACCAGCCTGATGTTGTCTAGCATTAACATACAGTGTTTTTTATCAGAGCAGCACTGATTGTGCTCAACTTTCAAACTTTCTTAATTACTTTCCGTAGGAAGTTACTGAGGGATCATCAGTTGGAGGCAGTGACCAAAGCCGCCCAGCAGGGGGAGCTGGAGAGGAGACGGCGTCTGGACCAGGGCAGGAAGCAGGATTTCCCCGTACCACTGCTGCCTGAGTATGAAACCGGTGGGTCCCTCCATCCCAGTCTCCTGTCCCTGTCGGTGTGTCCCCTTCATTCATCCGTCACATCTTTACTTTTACCTCCCTCCCTTCAGATGACGTGGGGAAGTGCGTGGCGGCGTCTCCGGCCACCGTGACAACGTCACAGCAGCAGGTGAAGTCACCCAGACAGGAAGTGATCCGCCTGGACTCCAGCAGCACTGGCATCAGCGAGGACGACAGCAAGGCCAACGTACCCACCTCCACATCTGTACAGCACGCACACAAAGCAGGTCAGAGACTCTGGAAGCAGCTCTCTCTCACCAGTACAGAACTTCTTGCACAAGTACAAAACAGCAATCTGGCTGAAAAATGTTTAATTACCATTACTGTTTTGTATTGCACAATTAAAAGGAGAGGAGGGGAAATTATCTATTATATCTATAAAAGTATGAGCATCTTTCAGTCTGTTCCTCACATCTGTTCCTCACATCTCTTACATGGCACAATGGTGTGTATCCTTTTCCTAAATTCTTTTGATAGATAAGTCATCCTTTTAGTGACATTTTTCAAATGGTGGTGTAGGGGGTAGTGTGCTGGCCTCAAATGCCGCAGACCCGTGTATGAGTCCTTACTAAAGCATTTTTTTGTCTCTATGTCCCAAAATATATCTTACAAAAAAATTAATTACCATGACAATTACATCCCACCTAACACAGGCTACTGTGGGCGTAGCCAATGACAAAACAACCAACTTAGTAAGAAAAGTTCACATACTTTCTCTAAACTACGCTAAAACACTTGAACAAGATTATCAGGAAGGCCAGCTCTGTCCTGGGGTGCTCCCTTGACCCAGTGGAGGTGGTGGGAGAGGAAAGGATGATAAGGAAGATATCATCAATGATGGAAAACCACCTCCACCCCATGCAGGACACACTGTCTGGGCTGACGAGCTCCCTCAGCAACAGACTTATCCATCCAAAGTGTCTGAGGGAGCGATATCGGAAGTCCTTCCTTCCTACAGCAGTCAGACTGTACAACAAGTACAGCTCGCAGTAACCCCCCCCCCCCCCCCCCCCAACAGAAAAAATGGACAGTACAAATACATTCATAATTCATATTTATATATACCTGTATATACCAGTGCAATACTTTTTTAATTCATATTTATATATACCTGTATATATCTGTATATATTGTTTTTTAATTTAATTTTTTAATTTTTCTTTTCCTTTTTAAATTTTTAAAAAACATTTTTGTAACTTTTCTAACTGCTGCTGTAGCACTGCAAATTTCCCCACTGTGGGACAATAAAGGAGCTATCTAATCTAATCTAATCTAAAACTCGAAGATGCATTCATAGACCCTCAGGAAATCCTGACACTATAGTTTCATAGATGAATGGATAAATAGATAAGTTGTTGTGAACATTAAAACAGTGTGAAAACACATATTATCTTTTCACCATTTCCTACTCATACTGTGGTTACAGATCAGTGTGTAGGACATGGAGAAAAAAAATCACCTACAACCAATCCATCCGCTTTTCTATAGGAAAACATACTTTCTATAGGCACTGCACTAGTTTCACAAAAATAAGGAGTGATTAAGTAGGTCCAGGTCTGTTTGGCAAGTGAATGAGGACAGTAGCATCTGGGCCTGTGACTATGTGAGTTGGATCGTGCAGCAGATTCCTGTGGGAGGTCGTGACAGCAGCTATAGGGACACAGGGCTGTGACGTGTATTTATGACCCATCTTCCAGCTTTGTATCCTGATCCGCCTGCATAGCTGAGCAAAGCCCTGAATCAACACCATGCTTGTTCCTAAGATGCCTAAAAAGCACAAGAAGTTCTTAACATGAGAGGGGTTGTGTTGCGGATGTCAAGTGCTTGGAAAAAGTTCCAAAAAAATTGTTAGCTAATTGAGGTATTAGTAAGGAGGTAGAGCTGCACAGCGAGGGGAAAAAAATCACAATTAAACCTTTAAAACACCATTGGAAGTAAGAAGAATCTCCTCAATAAATTGAAATGATCTTATTTACTGTATTTTGTCGTTAATCAAACTGATTTTGCTCTGTTTTGCTCTCTGGTCTAGTTCCTACAGCTTTTAGGCCAGCAGGTTGCTGTTTATAAAGGCAGCACAACTGGTGCATTTGTCACGGAGAAAGATTACTACCTAAAATAAGTCTAAAATGACTACAAACACTTAGAGACTGAAGATCATGTTTGATTTTAAGGATGCTATTAGTCCCTCTGGACTTAAAGCTGCTGCAGCAAAGTTTCTCAGAGCTGAAGCTGTCAAAGACCTTGAACGAGCTCTAATTATAAAACAAGGTTAAAGCCTGAGTCGAGAAACAGTGAGGCCGTTGACCGCCCAATCTAAACTTGAAACTGCCGCCCGGATAAATCTTGCATTTTATACATCCTGATGAGCGTTTACTGCAGCTGCTGCACACATGCAGCCCTCTCAGCTGCCCGGATGCACCACTACAGACCGTGAAGCTGATCCACTGGCGCCGTGCAGAGGTCCAGTACCTGGCCCGAGGGCCCGTCTGGCAGTCGCTGAGAGAGGCATTCTTAGGTTTTCAAGCGAAAACCTCACCTCTCTAAAACATCAGAGATTAAGCAAAGCCTTAATAGCTTGGTAACAGCCGTATTAAATTACACACCGTGTTTCGAATAGCATTCTGGACAAAGGGTCCGGACAGTCAGCTGCATCAACACTAGATTCAATTTCTGAAAAACGGAAAATATATGGTTTAGACACATATACGTTGTTTTTCACATATACGTCAAAACAACTGAAGTTAAACTTTGATTTGTCGACTTTGTACTTATTTAATTAAGCCCATTGTCACCACGAAGACAGTAGAAATTAATTATTTGACACAAAGCTTATTTTCTCAAACAATTGCTGTAACTCTCCCTTGTGATGCATTTTACACAGCCAAGGTCAAACATTGTGTGTGTTTGCTTTATAAAGTAGAGGGAGTTTTATCAGAATATTTAAAACCTCCACAGGGTACATAATGTTCCCTTCCCATTCCCTTATTGCCTGAGCACACACACACACACACACACACTCAGTAAGAGACGTATGTCTGTCTGGAGGAGAAGAAAAAACATGCAACACAAATCAGAGACATGGATGTTGTTTAGATTTTGGAGACGAGAAAGACAAAAAGCGAATGGAGGGAGGAGGAGGTGAGAGAGAGAGACTGTCTGTGGGGCAGATCAGAGCGTCTGTGGAGCAATAAAGCTGGCTAATCCTGGTTATGAGCCAGAACACACACATATAAACACACACACACACACTACTGTGGCACAGTGACATTTCTAGTTGGGGTTGCATAACCAGTCTCCCCCTCCACTTTAATCCTACTTGTATAACCAGCCATTCACTGCAGTTATATAAGCAATCTCTCTCTCTCTCTCTCTCTATCTCTCTTGCTCTCTCTCTCTCTCTGGCTGCCAGCTTGTGTAACTTTGACCACTTGATACCATTGACGTCCTTTTTTATCAGATATAGATTTTGGTATTTCCGTTCCACACGCAAACACACATACACACATGCACATACAGTCTATGACGTCCATGTTTGGTGTATGTTTCCCTGACGGTGTCACTCGAGATGCAGGACATCAGTTGCTGCTTTTCAACTATTAAGTTCCAGTGAAACAGATTTTGAGACTTTTGTGCCCTTTTTTTCAGCTAAACAAATTACATGAGGTTTGATCAGTTCCAAGAGGTATTTAAGTAAAATTCAATAAAATGTGCGGTGCTTCATATTTATCAGATTAGAGTATACAGCACAAGATTTATTTGATAAACTGACTGGATGAACTTTTGACAACATCCCTGACGTCTCTAATATTTCCTCCTGTTCCTCACATCCTCAGATGTGATCGACCTGAGCTCCGGCGAGGACGACGCCGTCGCCGCTCACGCCGCCGCCAACAAGGAAGCAGAGGGCCAGCCGAGCGGCGTGCACGTCGACGACGCTCTCAACCTGCCAGATGCCCAGGGCAGAGTCCTGATCAACTTGAACCATCCGGATACAGAAAACGACATTTTCCTGCAACCTCAGCTGGCGCGAGTCGTCAAACCTCATCAGGTACGACCACTCAGGTGCTCTTTACAGATTCTATATGAGGGATTAGAGATTGTTAATTACCAAATGAGAAGGTTGGTGACCTCTTCGCATCATGTGGCTCAGCATCCACTGACCTTACTCCATCAGTTTACATGGCCTACCACTTTGTGGATGAGTTGCAGTCATTTCCAAATGCCTCACTTTCTAATAATACAGCTGACAGATGATTGTGGAATATTTAGGAAGTGATGGAAAAATGTTAGTTGGATGGGTGATACTGGTAATTTACCACAACCTTTTCCTTTTTTCTCCCTTGTCTTCCCCCTCCTCAGATCGGCGGAATCCGCTTCCTGTATGACAACCTGGTGGAGTCGGTGGAGCGTTTCGGCAGCAGCAGCGGGTTCGGCTGTATCCTGGCCCACAGCATGGGCCTGGGCAAGACGCTGCAGGTCATCTCCTTCATCGACGTCCTGTTCAGACACACGCAGGCCCACACCGTGCTCGCCATCGTACCCGTAAGGACCTGCAGATGCAATGTCAGAATACAGATTATTAAAAAAAAATTGTGAAGGATTGACGCAGAGTGAATTAATAGGGTAACTGGGTGAGTTAACGGATGAGTGCTGAGTGGCCTGAGTGGTGTGAGTTACAGGGTATGATTCCATCAGGATATTGAGATTCTGTAATATTATTTATATTATAAGACAAATCATTGATGATTTATCACAATTAAAAAATCCCCCATAAAATGCAAAAAGCAGAATTTATGTAGTTTTTCATCCAATGCATTGAGCAGTTTCACAGAATTATTGGTTTGACTCCCAGTCAGGGGACATGTTTTGTGATTCATATCCCTTCCTTAAAAAAAACACACACAAATCTATGTAAATTAAAAAAAAATCATTCACCATATATTTATTTATCAGTTATGTTTTTGTATGGATGTAGAATTAAAAGGAAATGCCCATCACAAACTACCAGAGCAATAATAACATTTTTATTTAAATATTTAAATCGTGCAAAACTGAAAGATTAAATATGTTTTAAGCATATGTGAAGCTGTTTTGAACATGCTTGGACATTTCCTGTAATAAAAAAAAAAAACATTATTTGTTCATGCAGCATTAATATGGAGAGTATAAGACTTCAAGGACTGTGGGGTAACTCTGATTATTCATGTGTTAAATCCCTCCCAGGTGAACACACTGCAGAACTGGCTGTCTGAGTTCAACACGTGGGTCCCGCCCCCCGAGGCCTTGCCCCTGGACACCGACCCCGGCCTGGTGCAGCCGCGCAACTTTAAAGTTCACATCCTCAACGACGAGCACAAGTGAGTAACAGACGCAGCCTGATCCTCCCACCATCTGTTTTTTTAACAGTTTGGAAAACTAAACATGGTCACCTGAGGGGAAAATCCATTCCTTCAGATAAAAAAGAACAACGTCTTCTGACTAACGTAACTGAGCCTCTGACGTGCACTTTATCCCCATCTGGCTCGTCCTCTCTTCCTCCTTTCATCAGCCTCTTTATCGACAGCTGCTTTTCTTGGAATGATTTTCGGACTTTGTGTGTGTGTGTGTGTGTGTGTGTAGGATTAGAGCAGCAGGGAGGGGTGCGAGTGTTTCCACGAAACAGCCGAGACTGAGAGTGACACAGTAACCTCGTTCTGTCTCGTACTGGTATTAGTCTCACAGTGCTTCAAATCGTTTCTTTCCGCTGTTCACACACTACTCAGAAATGATTGTTACTCCTTTTGTAAAGAATTAATGATGCATTATCCTTTCAATTCTTGAACACAATGCGGTAAATTGTTGCCTTCCCTCTTTAATACAAGATAATCATGTTTGTTTCTTATTCAGAGGTTTTGCACACAGCCACACACCCAATTTCTTAATCGGTAACATTCACACTCCTCCTGTCTAATGTTGCCCAGGAACACAGCGAGCAGGGCCAGGGTGGTGGAGGACTGGGCTCAGGACGGCGGCGTGCTGCTGATGGGCTACGAGATGTACCGCCTCCTGTCTCTGAAGAAGAGCTTCGTGTCCGGGAGGAAGAAAAAGAGCAAGAAAACAGCGGGGCCGGTCGTCATCGACCTGGACGAAGAGGACAGGCAGCAGGAGCTGCTCAAAGGTGGGAGAGAACATGCTACACATGAGGCCCTATCCAATAAAACCTTATCAATATGTTTTCCAGCTGTTTATCCTCATCTTAGGAGCACAGAGCTGTTATATAACGAGCTGTCGTCCTGCAGGGGTTGAGCGGGCGTTGTCCCGGCCGGGCCCAGACGTGGTGATCTGTGACGAGGGCCACCGCATCAAGAACTGCCACGCCAGCACATCTCAGGCTCTGAAGAACATCCGGACCCGCCGCCGCGTGGTGCTGACCGGTTACCCGCTACAAAACAACCTGATCGAGTACTGGTGCATGGTGGACTTCGTCCGACCCGACTTCTTGGGTATGGCGAAGGATATTTGTCTCATATGAGATCAGCAGTTCTGAAGATGAAAACCCTTCAAGTTTCTAAACTTACATCTCCTGCGTGTTCCAGGTACACGGCAAGAGTTCAGCAACATGTTCGAGCGTCCCATTCTGAACGGCCAGTGTGTGGACAGCACTTCTCATGACGTCCAGCTGATGAGGTACAGGAGCCATGTCCTGCACAGCCTGCTGGAGGGATTCGTACAGAGGTGAGTCAGCAGGAAACACTTCCTATTCAACTGGGAGAAGAACAGACTCGGCTGTCTGTCAGTGGTTCTGGCCAGTGGTGAACTAAATACTCAGATCCTTTAGTTGAGTAAAAGTAGCAATGCTGTCACCAAAAAAAATACTCAATAAGTAAAAGTCTTGAATTATAATCAGCAACATGTACTTAACCCTCTATGGAATAGTGTTGCCACATGGAAACAATTATTTGTTATAACATTTTTTCCATGTCAAATTTTAGTACAGAGTTATTCTCATCGTTCAACTTGTGTTTGATTCGTAAATACATGTGAGGATTTCAATGTATTAGTTTGTGTGGAACCAGTTTGAGATACTTGGAGTTTAAGAGTAAATGTAATTCATCATAATATTTGAAAACTTTCACACACAGTGTAAATTTAAACCAGACCTCTGTCAATTCAATAGAATATAGTTAATATTTAGGTATTATAATTTCATGTCACTTACTAAAATCTTTATCTGAAAGTAATTATGATTAAATAAATGTGGTGAGTAGAAAGTGCAACATTTCCTCTGAAACGTAAGGGGGTAGAAGTATAAAGTAGCATCAGAGGAAAATACTCAAATGAAGAACAACTACTTCAAAATTGTACTGAATTATAGTACTTGTGTAAATGTACTAAATTACTTTCCACCACTGGCTCTAACAGCAGGTCAATATGGCTGAGTAATTGTAGCGTTACCTGGTTACCCGGTTGCTGCAGTGCTGCTTGTGTGTGTTGCAGGCGAGGCCACGACGTGCTGAAGGACCAGCTGCCCTCCAAGGAGGAGCACGTGATCCTGGTGCGCCTGTCCCCGCTGCAGCGGGCGCTCTACACCGAGTTTATGAACCGCTTCAGAGAGGCGGGGAACACCGGCTGGCTCAGCCTCAACCCGCTGAAGGCGTTCTGCGTCTGCTGCAAGGTGAGGAGGACCGTTGATGAATGGGTATCCCTACGAGTAGAGGGTTAAGGCTGTCTCTGCTCCTCTTAAATCAACTGGTTTTAACATGAAAGTGATCACATCTCATTCCTCTGTTTTGGGACAGTAATAAATCATGTTTGGTGAGATTAGCAAGTCAAAAACTTCTTAAAATACAATTTAAGGAACTCTTCTCAGAGTCTTGTCATTTAAAAGTTCGTTTGTATGTCAAATGGTGTAACCGAAAACAATACATTTTTTTATATTTAGTCCACCTAAAATATAAAACTAGTTGATGGCATATGTTTTTCACTTTTTAGAAACCTTTTTAGGAGAGTTAAACTATCTGATACTAAGTTTTTAGGGTTGCAACACATGGCAGTTTTGTCATTGTCCTGCATGTTGGATTTGATGCAGTCGGTTACACCATTCGACTTTTAATATCAAAAAATTTCATTAAAAAATTATACAAATGGACTTTTAATTCGACAAGAATCCAACACAGTACAACTAGTGTACATTTTCAGAGACCTAAAAATTCTTCTTAAAGTTTTCTCATCTCATCTTGCTCATCTGGCCAACCACTGACCCAGTCCCTTCAGGAAGCCTTTTCACACCCTGGTCTGCTGTTGTCCTGCAGATCTGGAACCATCCGGACGTGCTGTACGAGGCTGTCCAGAAGGAGAACCTGGCCAGTGACCAGGACCTGGACCTCGATGACATCACCTCCACAGGACCCGCCCGATGTCCGACCGCTCCCAATCAAAAGTCCAAACCCCTGGAAAATCCAAACCCAATTGGCGGGTTGAGTCTCAACCAGCTGCAGGAGAAAGCCAATCAGGTCATCACCTATGAATGGGTATGTTGGAAGAAAGGAGTTTTGAATTGTTATAGAAGCATTATTATACAATAATCCATAATAAACAAACAAAGCTGGTAAACTACTATTTCAAAAGTTTTAGACCCTACAATTCATTAGACCCATATGGATATTTGACTGTATATGTGAAAGGAGACGGCATATAAATCCTGCCTTATGTTTCAAACCACTAAATCCTCATAGAACATACACAGCCTATATTCAGAAACTGTGCCTTAAAACAAGCAGTCATGACCTATGTGAAGTTGTGATGTCACAACTACACAGCCATCACCCCCCCCCCCCTATTTACAACCATTCAAATCTGCCAATCAGAGGAGAGACTCCGAAAGAAGCTTAAGGAAGGAGGTGCAAAACTATATAAATATAGTCTGGTCTTAATGTCTTTTTTTTCTAAAGCTATGCAAAACCTCTGGGCTGTCAGATCAGCATCTGTCAGATGAGACATTAACCTTCGCAAATTTCAATAAAAACTGAAAGATCAAGGGGTTCTAAAACTTTCGACTGGTAGTGTACATGATTTCCTTATTACATCACGGCACTCGTCCGCTGACGAGTCTCTTGTCTCTGCCAGGCGAAGGACATCATGTACGACTACAAACCAGGTCTCCTGGAGAACTCTGCTAAAATGGTGCTGCTGTTCCACCTGATCGAGGAGAGCGTCAGGAAGGGAGACAAAGTCCTCGTCTTCAGGTAGAAAACACTGAAGCACACCTCTGGATAATACAGTGTTTACATGCTTCTACTATTTTCTTTACCATCTGTTTTCATACTTCTTACACGATATGAAGACTCATGACTGAGACACAGAACTGCACCTATCACAGCTCTTCTTCTTACATCCACCTTATTTACTTCCTGGCATGTGACCTGATGTGTAACCCTGCCTCTGTGTGCCTGCTGCAGCCAGAGTTTGTCCACGCTGACGGTGATCGAGGACTTCCTGGCCAAGAGGCCTGTGCCTCCATCCCCTCACGCGTCCAGCAGAGCTGCACCCAGCCAGAACTGGGTCCGCAACCTCAACTACTACAGTAAGCAGCCACGTGTTCTCACGTTTCCTGTCATTTCTACCCAAACACACGGTTGTTCTGATGCACTCAGGGAGGAACAGATTGATTAAAGATATTTTCCCTGGAAACGGGTACAAAGTGCTGCAGTGTGGTGGAAGATGTTTCTAATATCTGTTCAGTTTTCACACAATAAACCAATAAACCAAACATTCTGATCAGTGAGTGAGTTTTACAGTGGTGTTCCTCTCATTGACTCACAGTGAGTGCTGCCATCTGGTGGTGTTTCACAACTGTACTGCACTTTAACATAATCAAACAGTTTTTATGTTTTATTTTAAAGTTTGTTTTACCCTGGTTTTAGCCTTTATTAAAGTGACCTAGAAATATTAAATGGGAAACAAAGACAGGGACTATGAATGAATTTTCTAGTAATATGTATGAAGCAGAAGGCTGTTGGATGCACCATCTTTGTGCATTTATCTTCATTTACTTGTTTTGTCTGGTTGTGTTATGGTTTATCAGAAGGCTGAATAACAATCTGAAATATTTTATTGATTCAAGAATATGAAATATGGGTATAGAAATTGAAAATTGAAAAAAGTATATGATGTAATAACGATGGATGATGAAATGAGCTATAATGCTATTTTATATTATTTTTCTGTAACTATTCTATAATGTCCTACAAATACATGTATATACTAACTTTCAGTGAGTAAAATGTGTAAACAGTACACAAATACATTTGGAGATATCGACACTAAATCAATTGGTAATAAATGCTAATAATATGAATATGACACAATAATAAATAATCAATGTATGCATGGAAATATGATTACAGTAGTGCAGGTTGAGAGCTAGAATCAAATAGTAATAGAATGAAAACCTGTTGATCAGGAGTTTTTTTTAAACATTTAAATACATAAAACCGAGGTGAGAGATGTAAAAAGTGATGTACGGAACAATAAAAAAATACTACCATAATATAATTTAGGTACAACAAATGTGTTTCTGATAAAAAGCAATGAAGATAATCCCCAAGATCAGTTTTATATAAATGGAATGTAGAAACAAATAGCTTTGAAGAAGTAGCAAATTGATGATAGTGGTGATAGAAAAAGGCAAAAGTATATGTGAGAAAACCTAGAATTGGAACTTGTTGTTATTTAATAAATGAATCTGGTCCTGTCCTGACGTTCGTGTGATATTTTGAAGGACTGGATGGAAGCACAACAGCCTCAGAGAGGGAGAGACTGATTAACCAGTTCAATGATCCCACTAACACCTCGACGTGGCTCTTCTTGCTGTCAACCAGGTAACAAACACACACACACATACACACACACACTAATACCAGGAACATAAATATAAATGGCTGTCGGTACTGACGTCAGAGTGTAACACACCGACCCTCTCGGGGCCCTCAGAGCTGGCTGTCTGGGTGTAAACCTGATCGGGGCGAACCGGGTGGTGGTGTTCGACGCGTCGTGGAACCCGTGCCATGACGCCCAGGCCGTGTGCCGCGTCTACCGCTACGGCCAGAAGAAGCCCTGCCGCATCTACCGGCTGGTGTGCGACTTCACGCTGGAGAAGAAGATCTACGACCGTCAGATCTCCAAACAGGGCATGTCGGGTGAGTGTGAAAAAAGCTTTATGTCACATTTGAATGTGGCCTTTTGGGGAGAAAATTGATGTTTTTCATTCCCTGCCATGATGATAAGATTGAGAAGGAAGAACCAATATAGGCTCTGAGGAAGTGACAGGAGGTTATAATCTAACCACATATGAATCAGAAAAAATGTATAAATTGTGAAATTCTTTCTAAATATACAAATATGATATAAATACTTGGTCAAACACAGCTTAATCCAGGCTCCGCTGTGCAGACAGACCCCCTACTACTCCACAATCTTTGTTGAAACAAGAGCTCTTCTGCCAAGAGGCTCTTGTCTGACAGTGTAAACTGTCTCAAGTGTTCGCTTTGCTTTGACTGGCAGGACCAAGCTGTGTCCACATGTCCTGCTCCTCTCAGCCCTTCATCATCTCTACTTTTTTTCTTCCCGTCCCGCCGGCAGACCGCGTGGTGGATGACCTGAACCCTGTGCTGAACTTCACCAGGAGGGAGGTGGATTCTCTTCTTCAC
The DNA here is from genome assembly GCA_036785175.1 of Eupleurogrammus muticus. Taxonomy (NCBI): domain Eukaryota; kingdom Metazoa; phylum Chordata; class Actinopteri; order Scombriformes; family Trichiuridae; genus Eupleurogrammus; species Eupleurogrammus muticus. The sequence goes on from JAYKQN010000008.1 coordinate 20,915,447, forward strand.
TTTGTGGAGGAGGAGCCAGACCCCTCCCAGGTCCAGCTGCAGGCTCCGGACAGTGTGGAGAGCATCCTCAGGAAGGCCCTGCACCTCTATCCTCACCTCATCACTAAGGTATACGAACACAGGAGGAACAATACACTAACCTTGAACTAGCCCCACTATACAGTACTGTTCATTAGTTTGGGGTCGCTGAGATTGACTATTCTTACGGAAATAGCTGGTTTTCAATGCAATATCTACATAGGTGTATAGAGGCCCATTTCCCCAGTGTTCTAATGGCACATTGTGTTTCCTAATTGCATTAGAAGCTAATGTATAATTATGTTAGGAGATGAAAACAGTTTAGCTGCTGAGATGAAGGATTCTTTAATGGCAGCAAAGTTTGGGAGGAGAAAAATATTATTCCAAATACAAATCATGTCTAACCTTGTCAATGTCTTGACTACATTTCCTATCCATTTTGCAAGTCATTTGATAATTCAAAAGGACCTTTCATGGAAAAGACAAAATTGCCTGGGTAACCCTAAACTTGTATGTAGTAGTCTAGGTCCTAAAGGCCCTATATTGTATACTTCATGTTTTTAACACTTTATTTTTTGAAACAAACAAACAAAATACACACGATATAGGATATCAATGGTATAATCTGCTCTCTAATAAATGGTCTAAATTTCTATTTATATCCAGTCCAAAATGATCAGACACTCCTTGCTCAACCATTTTCTGGTTATTGCTTTTTTGCTACTTACCAATAAAAGTTTTAACAGGCATCTGTCTTGTTTAATTTTTTCAAATGGTAGATCCCCAAGATATAAAATACCAAAGCTAATATCAGATTGCAAATTGATTATCGATTCAATTGTTACTATTACATCTTCCCAATAAAATGAGATTACAGGACATTTCCAGCATATATGGAAGTGGCCCGCTGACATATTACCTCATTCTCTCCAACATTGTCCTTGAGCTGGAATATTGATCTGTAAACATTTAATTCTGGGGGTTATAAAGACTCTTTAGGTGTTTCCCACACAAATCCCCTAAGCGAGTTTGAGGTAGTGGACAGTGTCCTGCAAAAATTGAGACAATCATATTCAGGTAATGGTATGTTAGCCTCTTTTTCCCACTTTGATTTACAATACATGTGGAGAAATTAATATGTTGAAAGACCTTCTGTGCTGCTTCTGTAAAGATGAATATATCCTGGAAATTGGGATTTCTTTATAATCATTGATCTCTGAAGTATCTCAACCTCCCCCAATTCCTGGGTTCTCTTTTTAATTTGTAATGGCTCTAACATTTGTTTTAAGAACCAAAAATCATCTCAATATAATTTCACATCTCCTCTCTCAAGCTTTTCTCTGCAGCTCCAGAAAAAACAGGTCGTTTTGGGTTTTTTTTTATATTAATGAGCCTCTCCTCTGATTGGCTGATTTATGTATCCCTGAATTAAACCTGCTTAAGGTTTTGGGACTAAACTCTCATAGCTGACGTTCAGTTGTTAAAGTCGAGTTGTTGAGACTCAAAGAATGTGTGTGTGTTTCTCCACCTCCTCCATCTGTCTTTCTTCCTCTCAGCAACCGTTTCCCCATGAATCCCTGCTGATCGACCGCAAGGAGCATAAGCTGAGCAACGTTGAGAAGAAAGCGGCGAGGAAAGGCTATGAAGAGGAGAAGAGGGCGTCTGTGCCGTACACCCGTCCCTCCTACGCCCACTACTACCCCGCCAGCGACCAGAGCCTCACCAACATCCCGGCCTTCAGCCAGAGAAACTGGTTAGTGACTCAGCTCCAAAGTCTCGTTTAGCGCCGAGTATCAGGCAGTAAGGTTATCAAAGTTCATAAAGTGACCCAAACGCCCCTCCCCGTGCAGGCGACCTCCTCCACGCGCTGAGGAGAAACTTGTGGCCAGTGTCCGGCCAGTCCAGCCTACTCCGGTTCCCATGATGCCCCGCCAGGCGTCTGCAGGCTCTGACCCCGCCAACGACTCCTCGGAATCCAGCATCGGAGGTTTTCCTGTGAACTGCCTGCAGAAAGCCGGCGTGTTTGTACAGAAAATCGTCACCACTACTGGTATGTGAACTGTATTTAAAGCCTTCCTCTTTACTAAACCTTCGCCCCTGGATCCTTCCTCTTCACATTAGCCAAATATGTACGGTTTCATACAACTCTCAGTGAAGTCTTTGTGCCTTTTTTTTCCCAGACATAGTGATTCCCGGCACCAACAGCTCAACAGACGTCCAGGCCCGGATCACGGCTGGAGAGAGCATCCATGTCATCAGAGGCACAAAAGGTAACCGTCACTGCACATTACAAACCTGCTTCATTATTAATGAGAGAAAACTGTACTGAGCAGCAGTGATGATCAAAAGTCAGGAGTTTGACTGAGGTTTAACTTTTTTCTAAAATGATAATTATTTTTTGGTATGTTGTTGAGCTAATCCTCATTTATCTTTCCGTGGGAAGTAATCATTTCTTTCATCTTTCTGTGGTTTAGGGACTTACATTCGGACATCTGATGGACGAATCTATGCCATCAGAGCAGCTAACAAGATCAAGACAACAGAGGAAAGTACAACAGCGCCGCCCAAAGGTAGGATGATGATTTACCACTACTGAATGATGCTGCTGCTCTACACACAGTATCAGGGCTGAAACATTAAAAAAAGAATTGTGCTTTTTCAGGGAGATATTGCAATTTTAATTTCATTCATAATTTTCTTCAAATCAAGTTTCAGTATACAACACTTACAAGCATCACAGAAACTTCTATCACTAAAACTGTAAATGCCATAATGCAAGAATAAAAACTAAAGTCAAGAATTCATTTTAAATGTACTCCTATTTATTAATAAGAAACATGCAGTAGTGTTTCCTCCAGGATTGGGTGGAGTAGTCTGGACTTCCTTTAATGTTTATCTCCTTCACTCTGCTATCCTGCTCCTCCCTGTCTAATGTTACTTCTTTTATACAATTACATTTTGAGTCAGTACAAAGCTAATCATACCTGACTAGCATTAGCTTCTCCGGGTGTCTTTTGCTTATCAAAGAAATATTTCAACAAGCCCATCTGTAAAATAAAACTAAGGAACAGTCAGCTGTGGCTATAATCTGACTAAACCATCCATAGAAACATACTGAGTCAGAGGAGCTACTATGAAGACTGAAGAACTTTTTTTTAAATGTATTTTAGTTTTCATCCTGTCTTGCCTACTTTTTCGTACTTGGTTCTATCCTATTTCATGGTCTGTATTTTTTTTCTGTTTGTGAAGCACTTTTTGTTATGTTTTAAATTCATGAAAAGTGCTATATTTATTAAAGATTGATTGATATATTGTTGCCTTCATGCTGAAATCCAACCCGTGTAAAGGGTTCAAATCTTTTCGTCAAACCCTGTGTTCTTCCTCTCAGACTCCCAGGCTGCAGCAGAGGAGGCGTCGACCAATGGCAGCAATGGTTGCCACCTGTCACCTGACAGGAAGCAGCAGGACCCCTCCCAGCCTTTGCCCCGCCCCCTTTCACCTGACAGCCCAGAGATCATCAGCGAGCTGCAGCGCTACACGGGCAGCGCCTCGGCGGGCCCCAAGGACCAACTGGAGAGGGAGGGAGAGGGCGACGTGAACAGCCTGCCGTCCTCCAACAACCCGCCTCAGGCCAACGGCGGCGGCGGGAATATGAGCCACTGCGATGCGACCATGACCAATGTCGTCCAGCCTAAAATGGATGCCACCGCCGCGCAGGACCTGAGGACCGGCTCCAAACGCAAAGCCTCCACGCCGTCCCTGGAGGAGCGGCCCAGCAAGCAGCCGCCCGCCGGCAAACACTCGGCGGCCTGCCTGGGCTCGCAGGGTTTCCCCTTCAGTGGCGGGTACGGCCTCCCTCCTCTGGGCCTCAACCCCGCCATGTTGGCGGGGTCGCTGGGCCACCCTCTATTCATGGGCGCCGGCCCGCCGTACTTCCACACCCAACTGGGAGATGCCGGCTTCATGTACCCGGACCTGTTCAGCCTGGGGGGAGCCCCCCCCTCGTCCTCCTCCTTGACGCCGATGTCATCCGCCGCCGCCGTCTCCTCTTCGTTGTCGCTGTCGTCCTCGGCTTCGGTTAAAGCCAGCAGTTCGTCTCCGGGGGCCCTGCCGCCGTATATGCTGAGCCCCAGCATGGCGGGCATGGCCGGGATGCTCCCGCCAGGCTTCCCTCTGTCCTACAACCCATCTCTGGCCGGCCTCTACACGGGCTCCATGCTCCCCGGGGGGCTACCGGGCCCTGCCGCCATCCCCGGTCCGGCGGGGGCCAGCTTCCTGTCCAAGTTCCCTCCAACCACCGCCCCAAGCTCCTCCTCGTCCTCCCCTTCCTCCTTCTCCTCCTCGGCCCGCTCCGAGGGCCACCGCGCCGCGGGGCCGGTGAACGGCAGCAACGTCAGCGGCACCAGCAGCTCGGACGGTGATGACGACGACGTGATTGAGGTGAGGGGGCAGTGACTGATGGGAGATAAAGCTCGATCTGATTTCATAATTGACAGAATGGGATGATGTCCTATTTGCCAGGATACGGCCTTAAAGGGCCGTGAGGGAAACAGTGACCACAGCTGGGCCCCCGCCATACTTAAAACCGTTTCCTGCCTCGGAGACACAGTCCACACAGAGCGACAAATCTTTATGCTGAATATCTGAAGATGAAACCTGAGGGAGAACATCCGGAGAGAAGAGGAAACTAATAATCAAAAGGACTTTTGGGCTTCCAGGTTTTTGTCCAATACTGGCATTGAAATCCTAATAATCACTGGACCTAGAACTGCTAAGCATCGGCCTGCAGTGACCACACGTGGCCACTAGTTGTACTGTTGGCGTTAGAGTTTCTAGTCCTGCGGCTTTGCTAATTGTCTCTTGCTTTTTTTCAGCTAATTAAAAAAAAATGGCAGAAGGGTGGCGTTACTTAAAAAAAGGGTTTGGTAGGTTAGCTGGTAGCAACATTTGTTAAATATCAGTAACTTAAATGGTATTGTTTGTCACTTGTCAAATATTGCTACTGAATATTTGTTAACAATCGGTAAAAGAAAAAGGACAAAATACCAAACAGAACCTTTTACACTTTGATTAATCTCAATAATTCACTGCCAGGACAGGGGTATTGTATGATTTCAGAAGAAAAAAAAAGACACAGAAGAATCAGTTTAGGCTTGAGGACGAGGTTAAAGACAATTGCTGAAACCTTAAAAAAACGCTATTGAAAGAATGTAATCAAATGCCTTTAAACCAGGCCTTTTTGAGACTCCTTCTATTTAGGCATCAGACGTGGGAAGATCTGATATTTTTCCTTTTTTTTTTTTCTTGTGTGTGTTTTATATTTATGTAATCTCTTTTACTTCAAAAGAAAACCATTGCCTAAAAAACTGCCAGGTAAAAATGAGAAGAAGGAAAAAAAAAACTGTGTTCTAGCGAGGTGTCCTCCTTGTAGCGGAGCAGCAACCAACAGAAAATGCCTTTTTTGCCTCCATCTTTCTGAATGTGAACTGTGAGAGAGGAGAGTCTAACGAGAGACGGACAGTCTCTGAAAATCTCACCCGCAGTCTTACTGTAGCCTAGCGAAAAACGATGCAAAAGACTCACTCAAGCCTATATATGTACTCGTACGACCCCCGAAGGAGTTCAGCTCGTCAGCCCCGAGTTCTGGTTAACGCCTGTGCTGTTGTCTGTGTTCGTATCTGTGTGTCGTATTCTTACAGGGGTTACTAAAGGAAAAAAAAAAAAAAGAAAAAGTAACCCAGATTCCACTTTGGCTCTGCTGTTTCTCTTTTACTGTCTCATCTCTTTATTTCTTTTCTGTGAATAGAGGTCATTGTGAAACCAAACCCGATTGGGGAGAGACGGTGTAGCTTCGCCCAAAAATAAGAGATGCACAAGCACATCAGCGGCCTCCGTCAAAGAAGATTTTTTGTCTTAAAGAGACCAAATAATCAACAATGTAGAGCTGAATTGAAAACCCATCCCCCGGCAACGGTCTCTCCAGCGTCATCACAGCCTCATTCAAGAAGTTCATATCCATCTGTGTGTGTGTGTGTCTGTGTGTGTGACCTACAGGAAACGCTGCACACACACGCATCTGTGTGTTGACTGGCTGTGGAAAGTTAATCATATGACTGAATGCATTCTCAATCACCCCTACGCCATCGTTCAGCTGTTTCCGTCGATGCCCTCTGATCACACAAACCCATAATGGGATAGTCGGCCTGTCCCGACGCGGCAAATCTTCTCCTCCAAAACGGCTGCGGTGGCGAGAGCTTCAATCTCCACTGGCATATTTGTCCAAGCAAAGACTTAAGCATCTTCCTGTTCCATGTATTATGTTCTTCATACTGATAGTTTACTTATGTTTAATTTTTGTTTGCTTTTTTTTTTTTCCTCTTTTTACAATGTTTGAATTTACCAAATTAATTTATTTATGATGGTGCATATTTATTCATTTGTATTTTTATTTTTGTACAATTTTGTTTGTTTTGCTTCCTTTTTGTTGCTTTTCTTGTTTGTAATATTCATATGGTCTACAACTATTGTTGTTACTAGAGTTAGAAAACGCTTTTTTTGATTTTTGTTTTTTGTGTTTGGACATTACTTTTTTATATTTAAAGGTACAGTGTGTAAGATTTAGCAGCATCTAGTGGAACCAACTTTGTAATAATGAAATATATAATAGAAGTATCTTTAAATTAGTGTATAATTCAATTAAAATAAGAATTGTTGTGGTTTTATTACCATAGATTGAGCCATTTTTATCTACATACGGGGTGGGTCTTCCTCCGCCGAACCCGCCATGTTCCTGCAGTAGCCCAGAAGAGACAAACCAAACTACTATGGCTCCAGAGGAGGCCTTCAGCATTCTCAACACAGGTTCTCCGATATGATCGGGCTGCTTTGCAACCTCACCGCTAGATTCCACCAGAAGCTACACACTGTCCCTTTTTAAAGATGTGAGCGTGTGCACCGTACACAAATTGCATGTGGACCAACCCGATCAGTGCATCGTTGTGCACATTAAATGAGCAGGATCTGTTTTTTACAGAGCAGACATGACACCTTGTCTGCAATTACTCTGATCAGCTTTTGATTATGAGAATCCCAGAAAAAAAAGGATGCCAGGGATATGTTGATATGTTGTGATAATGGGCTCAGATTCCTTCACCAGAATATCCTGCCTGTTCACAAGTGTCATTGTATTATCAGAATGACATGAGTCATTGGTTGCATGTCAGTGAAGCTCAAATTACTAGTAATGGGTCAGAAACTGAAGCAGTCCAGCTGCAAATATAAATATAGAAAATGATATCAAGTGCTTTGCTTTAATTTTTTTCGCGTGTTACACACTTCCATATCATCAGACATGTCCATCTGTGTGTCGTTCCTGTGAAGGCCAACAAGCACGTTTCCTCAGTGTTGAACTGTTTGGTTGTCAGTTCGGCATTCGCTGCGCCGACTGACCGCTCTTTTTTTTTTCTCAGCTTTCTACTTGAATTTACATATTTATTTCTACAAATCGATTTTTGGTCAGACGAACAGAGCTGACCATCTGAATTCCATTTCAACTGAGGAGAAGATTGAACGCTGCTGTCTTTGTCTCTGGTCGAAGCCTGTTATATAGTTTATTGATGGACAATGTGTATGACCTTGGATTACTTTTTTTTAAGTTTGTAAATAAAAAGAAACATGTTCCAAGTGGTACTTTTCTCAATTTCTTTACATTACTAACAGATATAATACCCCCTTTCCTTTAATGCTGCACAGTTTCCTAGAAGACAAGTTTTACATAAATAAGCTTCCATCCACAGTCATATTTATCAACACATAAATATAGATTGTGTTTTTGTCTCAGCACAGGTGGAATACACCAAGTAGACTTGTCCTCTTTGAATTTAGGCTCAAGTTTAAAACAAAAAATGTACCCCTAAATTTTTTTAGAAAGCTGGTGCTGTACATTTGATTTACTTTTTATGTCCTTTTTGTAACTTCAAATACAAAATCATTGCAACCATAATAGGGATTTTTGTTAATTAATCTAAGAATATAGTGAACAAATTTACTACTAATAATAATATAATAATAATAATGTTAAGAAAGATGGGAGGTACTGATGATATGATTTAAGATACCGAAGAAAATACACATGCAGAAAAAAAATTAATAAATAAACAAAATATTGACATAAAAATGTTTTACTTCAAATTTGATCCCTTCACACAAATATTAATATGGAATTGATTTTACATGTATAATAAGACCTGCTTACTGATCATACATCAATAATAACTATTGCTTTGCAGCAATTTCAACATAATTGCCTATTTTGGATATATTAGCACCACCATTTTTATTATATCTCATCTTATATACAAATGTGATACAAAATGAACCTTCTACCTGTAGAATTCTAATTTTAGAACATAAATGTGCCTCCTAATTGAATGTATTACCCAATATACTTTGATTTATCAACCATATGTAAAAATATATATTAGTTTTTTCTGGTAGGTTGGCAGGTTGAACCTGTCGGAGAGATTATGTGACATTACTTTTAACATGCCCATGTCCCAGTGTAACTTAAACTTATTCTCTGAAGACTATGATGCAAGACAATTTGAAGTATTCCAAAAGTATTTATAATAGTATCCTTTACTTAACTTGAGTAAACTAATTTTTAGAACTGTTAACAGTTTTTAGCTTTAAGTCACAGACTAAAAAGGTAATTTTCTCAAAATATCCTATTACCAAAAATATTTATATGTAGGTATATAGAGAGATAATATATACATATTTTTAATTAATATATGTATTACCCGCAAACATGTTCGGGAAAATGTTTAGGCCCATTAGTACTTATAACATCTAAAACAGCATAAACAAGAGTTTTGTTAAATGACCTAAGAATTGTATTAACACATAGCATCTGTTGAGGAAATTTCTCTTTCCTTGAGAAACATAGGGGGTCACAGACTTTAAGAGGAACTCGATTTCCCAAGGTGCACCGGCGCGAAAACGTTGCGTGACTTGACGTTTTTCCCCTGACTGTTGATGACGGTGGCAGACAGCGCGAGTCGGCTAGCCGCGGTGTTCACGGTGTTCATGGGAGGAGTGCCTGCCTGCCCGCCGGGATAATTCCCTTCTCCACGCTCACCTGCCGTCTACAAGCGGAAGAACCGGACCCGAAACGAATGAGGCGAAGGTCGCGTTACGCCCCTGTGAACTGCAGTGAGTTCACGCCGCCGCTCCAGCGGCTCTGACATTGTTTTGAAGGCCTGTTGCTAGTGACGGGAGATCCTCGGGGCTAGCTCGGGCCGAGAGAGCGCGGAAGACCCGGACCAGGATCTCCGTCGGTGGGGTCTGAACGATCCAGGTTTGGGTGACGCTCGTAATCAAACGACCCCGTATAAATAGCCTATCCTGCTCAAACTGGCGGCAAGTCAACGACAGTTCTAGCTTTGACAGCTAGCTACCGTTAGCTCTCCCGTGTTTACAAGCTAAGCTGTGTTTGTTTCAGTTCGGATTTGGCATATTTAGCTGCTGCCGTACCACCTGCCTGCTAGCTAGGGCTGGAAACTTCTTCCCCTCACACCGACTGAAGGTCGCCAGCGAGGCTAGGTGAGATCAAAAGGTCTCCTAGATAAAAGTTAAGGTTATCACTTCTTTACTCTTATCTGCTCCAGACCAAAGTGTGTCACCTTCAGTTTGAAAGTTAGCTCTTTCAATGTTACAGTTGAAGCCACTCATCGATTTGAACAGAGGCAGCGCCGAGTTATTTACTTAAGCTTCCTTAAACCAGCTGTCAGTGTCCCGGATGAAGGCTCACAGAGGAGTGCGGTTTGTGATGCTGTCAGGACCCACAGGTGTTGCCTGTTCTAGGCATTGTTAATCTCACGCCAGGTATCACACCTGGTTTTGCTGCTTTTGTTTAAGAAGGACCCCCCCCCCGAAACAGATCGCCATGAATCGATACCTGCCAGTGGCACGACAGCACTTCCTGGCTGCCCTGGCCAGCACCAGTGTGGTGGTGAAGTCTATAAGCGCTGTGGTGGTCCTCCTGTACCTGCTGTCATGGGCCGTCGACACTCCCTATGCCCTGGGGGTGACCCCGGGCTATCTGTTCCCCCCTAACTTCTGGGTGTGGACGCTGGTAACTCACGGGGTGGTGGAGCAGCATGTCTGGGGCGTGGCGGCCAATGTGGGGACAGTTATGGCCTGCGGACGCCTGCTGGAGCCTTTATGGGGCGCTCTAGAGCTGCTGATCTTTTTCGCGGTGGTTAATATATCTGCAGGCCTCCTGGCAGGTCTCTCCTACCTCCTCACCTATGTGGCCACCTTTGACCTGGACTTCCTGTTTGCTGTGCGCGTCTATGGGGCAGCAGGATTCCTGGGAGGCGTCCTGGTGGCGCTGAAGCAGACCATGGGGGACACTACTGTGCTCAGAGTGCCACAGGTAAGGCTCACACACAACAGAAGTCATTCCTGCTCTTAACTGGTGCTTATTTACAGAGGTACAGTATGCTCTTCTATTGGTCCTGTAAATAACTCCAGACCCCTAAGGAAAGGGACAACAGGCCTGTCAGATTATGTCAAGGACACATCCAGATCAGATGCCACAATTTCTCCAAACAAAGTAACACATCCATCAACCACAATATTTACAGAAAATTAAGATACAGAGAAAAAGCATCCACATTAAGTGATCAGTGTGTGAAGGCAAAGGTACCTTGCATTGAGGAACACTTACTACTTTAAATAATTACTAGTTATTATTCTGTAAAGTGACAAATGTTTGTGTATGCGTTGGTCTTAGAAGTGGTGAGTATACTGTGTGTGCCTCAGATATAAAGGAGAAATGAAGACAATATTTAAGATGAGATTAATAACACACTATAGTGACGCTCTATTAAACTGACTTTACAGTGTTAGACTTAAGCCACCAGCATTTTGTGTGTGTGTGTGTTGGATGAACTGGCATTTTGTGTACAAATGATAAGGAAGATAAAGTACACCACTGATATATTTGTTAATAAAAAAACAGTACGTAAACCAATTATAACATCAAAAACAACATAAACAAGGGTTTTATTAAATGACCCAAGAATTGTATTAAAAAATCCAAAACAGATCTTCAAACACTGAGGCACATGGAGAAAGAAAAAGAAATGTTTGGAAAAACAGATACCAGAAAAAATCCCATTCATGTGAGATGATCACCCAGTACTTGTTCTGGCCTCATCTGTCACTTTTTAAAATTTTTATAGACTTCAGGATACTTTTTGTAAATTTAAGTTAACTATTCCCAATTCTTGACAAAATCATGGTTAAATCTGAGTGGTTAAATTATTCCGTCAGATTTTCTGATGTATTTCTTCAAGTTGATCATCACCTTTAGAGGCTAATTTGCACCATCACTATGTGAAATCCTGTTATGTCTATTTCATTCCTCACCAACATTGCTAACACCTAACATGAAGCTTTAAAACTCTACAAACTAACTACAGCCTTAAAATAAACAACAGAATTGAATCAACACCTCTAACAATCAGAAATACAACAAACCTGTTAGCCTCAACAAAATTGTGTCTACTGCAAAGCTATAAAATTGAGTTATTTTGTGTATAAGACTTCAACTTCTGTGATTGTGTTATACTGTACCCTGCCATACACACCAGTGGTTGACAATTTCGACAGGGCCTGTATTGTCAGGTTCCATGTGACTGTGATTCTCTTCCAAATTTGGTAGACAGTGTAGTGTGTTAATGTACATATGAAGAGTAAATCTGTTGTTCTACAGAGCAGTATGAAGCAGTGTCCAGATAAGAGTGTAGTTGTTGTTCCTTGCTGAAGCACACATTAGCTACACATTCCTAATTTGTCTCTTAAACTACCACGTCACTCGACTTTAGCTGCCATTATTTATTTTTTTTTTTTACTTGTTTTTGAATTTGGATAAACATATTACAGCATTCTGTCATCATTCATACATCATTCGAATTTACCTTATCTATCAATACTGAGTATTGACTGCATCTAAAGGCTCTTTTGTGTATGCAGGTAGTTTAATCCAGGTGTTTAGTGAAGTGTGTTAACTGGAATTCAGAGATAGCTGCCCCTTCCTCACATCCAGAACTCTTTCTCTTCTCTCGTCATAGGTAAGACTCAAAGCAGCACCAGCTCTGGTCCTGCTTCTCCTGGCCCTGCTGCGGCTGTCAGGGCTGCTCGAGAACTCCGCCCCCCTGGCCGCGTACAGCTATGGCGCCCTGTCCGGCTGGGTTTACCTGCGCTTCTATCAGAGGCACAGCCGTGGCCGTGGCGACATGTCGGACCACTTTGCCTTCGCAAGTTTCTTCCCCGAAGCGCTGCAGCCTGCCGTGGGGCTGCTGGCTGGGCTGGTTCACGCGGTGCTGGTTAAGCTGAAGGTGTGCAGGAAGATGGTGAAGAGATACGACGTAGGGGCGCCCTCCTCCATCACGATTAGCCTGCCGGGGACGGACCCACAGGACGCAGAGAGGAGGAGGTGAGCTCCACTTTTACAAAATGTGCCTATATGCTGATATGATGTTATATATATATTTTCATCTTTATTATTATCTGATTCTGGGCATTCCATGTGCCTTTATAATTTTGTTTTTTTTTCTGTACCATCAAGCACCATGTGTTTCTTTTAATTGACATGGACGTCACAATAGCATTGGAAGTGCAACATCCAATTATGTACAGGCACCAAATGCATTTAGTGTTTATACTGACTAATTTACAACATCTTTCTATCTGAAGCTTTTAAAAAAAAAAAAAAAAAAAGATATATGTTAATGAATAAATGAACTGAATAAATATGTTATACAACAACTTGGCGTGAATAATCCTCACTCTAAGCTGAAATCGAAACTTGGCAAGGCATATTTGATTATTTATTCTGCCGAAAGGGTCAGAGTGAACCTCTATGTCAGATGTGATAATATGAAACTGTTATCAGCAGAAACACATGTGTGGTTAGTTCAGGATGCATCTAGGTATCAGAAGAGAGAAATAAAATATACACGCACAGTTATGTGTTAAGAGAAGAGACAGGGAGGGCTTGCTGAGCCTTTGCCATCTTTTTCAAACAGTTCACACAGGTTTGTCCCTTTGCACAGGCTCCACAACACACAGACCTGTACACACACACACACACACACACACTCACAAACGCCTACCTTCAAGCTGTCTGCTCTTTTGCCTCCTCGTCCAAATGTCTAAGAGAGACACTTCCAAGCTGTCATGTAGTTTCAGTTACGGATGGGTGTCATTACAGACACACATACACACACACACACACACACACACACACACACACACACACACATACAAATGCTATCCTGTAATTGTCAAAGGTTATTTTTCATTTTAAACACACACAGAAGTACTTTAATACCTAATTGCTTAGTGTGTAAAAAGGCTTTTATAAATGTAACCTTTATACTGATTTTAAAACCTTTATATTGACTGACAGGTTGGCCGTCTGCTAAAGCATAATTCACTTTCCCAGGTTAAGTGGGGAGATTTAATGAAAAAGATGAGTCTCAGTCTTAAAGTGAGGGCATTGAAGGACAATATGAGCTCAAAGTTGTCTCTGGATATTTTACTATCAAATAACTAGTTTTAGTCAACACTATTTTATATACATAATACATATATTATAATACATTTCAGATGTCAGGGCCCACTGGCCAACATCTCTGTCTTTATATGTTGAGCTAATGTCAGTGAAAATGTAACATTTTTAACAATATTATGACAGAATTGGATGTGTCTGCACAAATGAAGCATATTTTTAATGAAGTTTCAACCAACTACATGCTTGGGCATCCAAGCAATTTTGGAAAAAATACAAAAATGATGTTAAATCCGGAAATCTAGAGTACATTTTATAAAAGGCCTTAGGAAATAACCAGGTCATGAATCTGACCCTGATCATGAGGATCAGATTCATGATGTAACATAGTAGTAATCTGGTTAGCACATTGTATGTAGGGATATCACTATGAATGTTAAAATTACCATTAAAATGAATTGAGTCAAACTGAATGTACACGACATTTAGATTTAAGCCTTTTAAAGGTTTTTAAGCAGTAAACTCGGAGCACTAGACTGGGATCTACAGACCCGATAACCAGACCTTAATATTTAAATGGAGAGTAAGATGCTTCCCCATGATGAAATATCTGAAAATAAAGAAGCAACACCCACCAACTAACATCTTGTTAAAACTGGAACAGTGTAAACATGAAAATTAGATTGTGAAGCTTCACTCCATTTTTTCAGCAGCTTCATCAGTGATCACAAGTCACAAGTGAGATCTTATAATATCATTAACGGTGAACATTTTAATACTGAGGGATGTGACAGTAAAGAGTGCTGTCTTTAAAAGGCTTCCAGACAGAGAAGAACTGTCATTAGTGACAGTCAGGCCGAGGATGGCTCCAGTTTTTCAGAGTGCGTTTGTGAGTCACAGTTGCAGCTACTGCTGGGTGTGACGGTGGGAGACACAGAGGTGGCAGAACCAGCTGTTTAAAGGATAAAATTAGCTCCGTTCATCTTCTGTTTGGGTGCACAAGCATAAATTACATCGAAAGTTATCAGAAGTTGAGATGAAGTCATGTCCTGCATCAAGTTTTTTAAAGGGGTAGTTCAGCCCAAAATAAAACATATATATTTTTCCTCTTGTCTGTAGAGCTATTAATCCATCCAGATCTTTTTGGTGTGACTTGCTGTGTTTTGTGTCGGCTGCAGAGATGGCTGCCTTCTCTCCAGCACAATCACAAATCATGACCCGGCTCCTGAAGATAATCCACAGACCTCATTGTCTCGTGGTTTTATTTAGGAACAAATTTCGTTCAACCAGCTAAATCTGCCAACCATCTCAGAAGGAAACATGCATCCAATAATGGATGAACGATTCCATTCGCTACTGATGTTGCAAATGTAACTATCAAGCACCATCCGTTTCTTTTATTGGACATGGACGTAACAATCGAATTTGAACTGCAACATACAATTATGTGTAGACACCAGATGAGGGGGTGCCACTTGCCTGTCCCTCATTACCACTGCTTAGGTGCCCTTGAGCGAGGCCCCCGGTGGAGCTGCCCAGCAGCGGCAGGTCGGGCTGTGGCTGTGCTGAGCAGCTTCCAGATGTGAATGCCTAACTGAATGTGGCCAGGCTTCCCTTAAAAAGGGGATTTTTTTTTATCTCAGTGGGACCAACTTGGTTCTTGGTAGCAGTGTACCAATAAATGTACAAACGGCTATTACTGGATTACCCTGATACTCAAGAAAATTTAATCTGTGATGATTCTCAGGAGTTTGACTAAGTTCTAATTTAATGGAGTTTGAGTTTCTATGAAAATAGCACTGAAGCTATCAGAGGCACCTGAGTCCTGCTTTACAGCTGCATCCAGTATTAATGAAGAACATTTCTCCTTCCTTCCCAGACAACTGGCCCTCAAGGCTCTGAATGAGCGTCTAAAGCGTGTGGAGGACCAGTCCGCCTGGCCCAGCATGGATGATGAGGAAGACGAGGACGAGGATGAGGTCCGCACCGACACGCAGCCGCTGCTCCCGAGCGGGCGCGACCCCTCCTCCTCAGCAGCTGGAGGGGGACCCATTGGCATCTCCCTGTCCTCCACCTCCTCGCTGTCGCAGAGTGGAGGGGCGCCGTCGTCTGCGGGCGGAGCACAGCACCCGGAGTCCAGTATCATCAGCTTCGAGGACGCCCCCTCTAGATCGTAACCCATAGGATGCACATGTACAGATATAGGCACGCTCTGTTCTGTGTCACCACCGGCAGGTTCACTAGCGCATTCGATGTCCTCGACTAGTGTACGGCTACATTCGGTGACGGCGATTAGGCAAACACTCGATATCACACATACACATACACACACAAACATATACAACATCTTTTACCAGTTCATCAACACTACCGTGCGTTTCACAGACACTCTTTGGATGTCATTGAGAAGCCCCAGAGGGCGGAACCTGTACAGCGCTTTCAGTTCACACGTGTTGGTAAATGCTCAGTCGTCAGGGCAAACATGACACTTGGTTCTTCTCTTCCTTATTAGATACGACCGAAAGTTGAGCAGAAATTTCTGTCTCATCCGGACTTGATCCCAACTACACGTGTCTCTTTTTCTTGTTTCTAAATAAAAAACAGAAATGGGTGTGTACAATATTCTTTTTTGTTCCACAAGTCTTTTTCGGAGCAGACTCTGTCTGAATATTTTAATTTCCCCGAAGTCCGACTTGGGTGCACCGGTTTGGTGCTGAGAGACGTCTGCGGGCGAGATTAGCGTGTGGTTCACATGTTGTGCAGATGGAACCTGAGGCGTGTTACAGACTGCTGGGGCAGAGGAAGGAAGTTGCTGCAGGTCAAGTCCTGCTGATGAACACTGATACAAAACTTCAATATTTGAAGAAGTGCAGGTGAGCTTGTCACCTGTTGTCTCTGGAACAGGAGCCAGAAAAATGGACTTTGTGCCCCCCTTTTTTTTCTTTTTTTCTTTTTAATCCCTGGCTTTGAACTTTTTTTTTTCTTCCAAGTCTGCACATCAGTTAACAAACACGGACTTTCTGTCCACTAACATTAGGACATTTTCAATAGTGTTACACTTGCACACAGATTGGTGGATTACGACGATTTCTTCTTCCTGTTTTATGAGTTCAAATGACATTTTTTTGCATAAGCTCCAGACCCAACCTTTGAGTATCATCCTGTACCCTTTTTTCACTTCCACTTTCTGGGATTTGGAAAGAGCTGAGAATCAGCAATGGCTATGGAGTGCTTACACAGAGAGAAATGGTCGGTGCCCATCATAGTTGTGTGCGAGTCATGTGATCTATTGCAGAATGGTGGAGAACGACCTTGTTTTTATCATATAAACCGCAGTGATTCACGGGTTGCCGATTCAGAAGTTGTGTCAAACCGTGCTTTGATTTGTTGTGTCTCAGAAAGCGACCCATGACGATGGATGGCTTCACAGGCAGGAGACACTCACACTGATCTGTCGCCAGCCTGGCCAAGGTTTCATGGTTTGCACATGTAGCATCTTTCATTTCTAGTGCCAAGTAGGGGCCACTGGCGGGGCATTTGCAAGTGAGGTAGATTCATTTGAATAGACGTTCCATTAGTTCACGGTAGCCCAAAAAGGTCAATGAGTCGTTCGTTTTGTAGACACTCATCACTGCAGATGTCCTAGTCTATTAGGGTACCCCTCACATTATTGATGCCCAATTTCCTACCTGTCCATGTTGATTCAAGTCAGCCGCAGCTAGTAAATTATATCACATCGCCATCACAGCAGCAACAAACTGCTAATTTATTTTTAAACTTGTGACAAACGATGCTGAGAACGGTTCCAAATTAGATGAGATTTCTTGCATTGAACAAGCGGGATAAATTGTGCGAGGCTCCCATCATCCCTCAGAAAGGCTTAGAAGTCACTTCAATCACAGCTGCGGGTTGTTCCTGGTCTGGCAGCTGCTGTGTCCTCGCAGGAAGCCAATGCCTTATATTTACTAAACATCTCAGAGTCCAAAAAAATTTTATTGATTGCTCACCGCTGTTTGCTGTTGACATTTTTATTAGTGACTTCAGCAGGGTTGCCACATATCTAAAAACCTCATAGAATTGTAACTTGAAATTTGGTAACTAAACAAAAACAAATTGAGTGTAGAAATACATTGCTTTCTTATGATTCAATTATATAATAGTTCTTTTTGTTCCTATTTAGTATTCCTGTTTGTGTTGTGACAAATGATTGTAGTGGCCTTACGGATCATTTTATTTTGCGACTGACACCAATCACATGTGACTTGTGATGACCTTTATCCCCTTTTTCAATTAAACAGTAGGAATTTATCAACAGTCCTGCTCCCTCCTCCTCCTCCTCCTCCAAGTAAAAGTGGCTTATGATTTGCAATAACAAAGTCACAGTTTACATAATAGACAGCCGACAGAAATATCCTGCAACCAGAAGTCTGTAAAAGCTTTTTGTTCAATATTGGGATTCCAAATCTAAGCACCCAAAGAAGTTTGTTAGTGTCCTTACTCCAATAGAATTGCCACGTAATAATGTTTTTATTCATGTGTGTGAAATTTCCGATAAACAGGAAAAAATTGGTCTTTTTGAAATTTTGAAAAGTGGAAAGTCCAGGCTTCTGTAATGTCTCCAGCTTAGAAAGAGAAGAGACTGTACCAGATAAATTGAAAGAAAAAAAGTCTGATAATCAAATATGTTATTGATCTAAATTTGTATACTGTTCTCTTTAATGCTTTAATCTTGGAGATTTAACAATAGAAAGGCTTTTTTTTTTTTTTTTTTTTTTTTTTTGGAAACACCTGGTGGAACGTGTTATGTAAGGGAACGTGATTAAGCCATATTAGAGTCAAGAAATTCTGTGTGTTCTATCCTGTGTTTCTACTTGTTCATTCTGCTCATTTCACTATTGTCTTATTTTGACAATAGATAGAATATAGACTTGGGAAGTACGAGGCTGTTATTTAATTAAATGTGAATGAATGCTAGTATTTACATGAATGAGAAGGAAGGCTTGACGCAGCCTGAGTTGAGTCAAATCCAGCTTCAACGTGGAGACAGTCAAACATCTAAAATCTCAAATTGCATATTGCCACCAAAAGTGTTCAAAGTAGCAAAAACCACAATTACATGTTGCTGTTACTGGTATTTTTTTTATTCATTAAAATGTCTGTTGTTCCCAGCTCAGCTTACATCACTTAATTAGAATCACATATGCACCAAAACAATGTTAGTATGGAAACAACTGTGTCAGTCATCTGATCAGTTAAAATACACCATAACACTGCCTGTCTGACTTCCACTCACCATCCCTGTGTTTTTTTCCCCTTTGTTCTGTTGCTGAAAGTTCTCAGAGAAGAAAGGAATGTAATTACGTACTGTCTTTATGAATAATGGCAACGAACAGTTGAGGTACACAAACTATAAAAGCTGCAGGCCGGGATAATTAATGATGTCAGCACTGTTCAGAAAACATTTACTACACTGCAGTGGTCAGTCTCTTCCAGTCAGCAAAGCTGTAATTTGCCTACATACACTGTAATTTGAATAGATACATGGTTCATAAGTGTTCTCTCTGCACCTGTATCATGTCATTAATACACACACAGACAGTCTTTTGTTTTTCTGATTTACCCAAAAAATGAGTTTTTCTTTTGATTGGCTTCTTGTCAAAGTGGCTGATAGAGAGGGTGAAACACCCAGATTTCTCTGCATCTAGCTGGTTAAAAGATGGAATTAAAAGGCTTTTAATATAATTAATTGATTAAAAAAGTCTCAATTTATTATGCACATATTCCCGCTGTTCTATTGCAGTCTTTATTTGTATTTGTAACAAAAAATGATGAAATAAATCCGTGCTTAGGTTAAAAAGAACTAATTCCTATCCAAGCAGAGTGAGGTGACTTTTCTCTGGACATTTGAGAAACAATCATGATTTTAAGAACCTGTGCCTCAATTCTCAAGTCCTGATTTCTACCTTTAAACCAGAGTGTTCTATACAGATGCGGCTGCCGCCTGAGTCAAGATTTTAGCGACATGACTACATATTGTTAATTTTATTCAGGATTTCAGGTGGTTTTAGATGTGGATGAAGTTCTATCAGCCACTTTGGCCACAGGCAACAAGTGAACCTGCTAATGTTTTTTTGGTTAGTGCAGTGATAATCGTTGGTCTGCGGATGACAGCTGCTTCCCTGCCCTGAAATAACACATTACAGATGGTTCCTAATTCTGTTGGCGAAGCTGTTTATTCACAACAGTGTGATTTTTTTCTCTATTTTAAATAGGTTTGACTACTTTTTATTTTCTCCATCTATCCCTATTTTTGCACCAACAGATCTTGTTCAGACTAATGACCGTCTCTTTCTCTCTGTACTGTGACTGTTGCACAGAGTTTTCAGTTTTAGTTTTCAGATATATTTCTTTATCTCTATATGAAATAAAAGACGATTGTATGAAATTAAAGTTTCCTTCATTGTTGTATTATTAGATTTTATGAGGAAGGTGAGGAGATGTCTATCCTAATAAAGGGCTTAGCAGATCCTATATAAAACTAGTATACTTAAATCTAGTTTAAAATAGAATTTTGTCAGTTGGTTGCACAAATTTGTTAAACCTTTGAACAGGTGGGACTATCACATAGTGTATTAGTGAACAATCCTGTAATATGACAGCCACATATTTAACCTGCACTAAACCTTCTGATACACAGAAGACTGTTCGTGGGTGACAGATGTTCATCATTCTCTGCTCCTAATTTCTTTGTCTTGTGTGTCTTTGATCATTGGTAAACCTGAAAACAAGACAAGAGATGCAGGGATCTTACAAATAAAATCATTTTAATTAAAGCAATACATTTATTGTATTAGAATATGTAATTGTATTTATTGTTAATTTTATATTTGCTTTATTATTTGTGACAGCGACAAAACTGTCATGTGATGTAACCCTAAAAACTTGGTACTCTCCCAAACAAAGTTTTTAAAAAATTTAAAACGTGGTATCAACTAGTTTATATTCTATATGGCTAAAATATATAAAATGTATCTATATATTTTTTTTTTTAGTTTTAGACCATTTGTAGTTTTGTGTGGAAAAAAATGCACAAAATTCGGATTCTTCTCAAAATAAATGCTATAAATGGACTTTTATATGAAAACCAACATAAATGCAAAATATACATTTCCGGACCTGATGAATGCTTCTGTAAACTGTCATTTAAAATTTTTCTGACTTTTTTGTCCTACAAACCATGATTTGTCACTGGCCCATTTATTATTTTAAAAAATGACTAAATCACAGACAAGTCGAGAATGAATTACAGATTTCAATATAAACAAGGAAGGCCTCAAAAAAAGAAGACATGAGCCAGCAACAAACTAGTCACCACATGTTCATTCTAAGTAAATATAATGTGATCAAAAGCACCAGAAATGTTGAGAAGATCAACATTTAATCTTCCTTAGTTACAACACCAGAATCAGAATCAGCTTTATTGGCCAAGTACACTTACATATACAAGGAATTTGACTCCAGCAGATGTTAGCTCTCTATACACATAACACAGAACATAATACAATAAAATAAATACGATAGAATAAACCAGCAGTGCTCAGCAATCCTCTTCCTATTCTTAGAAATGAGCTACTTACAGCTGGATGATATACATCATTTTTATGATTGTGTATTCCATTATAATATTTGAGTGCATTACATTTAAGATTAGGTTACATCACTTTTATATATAAAAGCCCTCTTATTCTTTGGGTTGGACAGTGATCCAAACTGACCAGCAGGTGGCGCAGTGAGCACAAACTTAGTTTCCTCCTTCTCCTCACAGGAGATTCCAGTGAAGGAAAGTTACAGCTTTTAGTGCTGGTAAAGCTGTGGTGGAATACTGGTACATAGCTCAAATGTATAGTACAACAAAAGTTATTTTTCCATAAGAGAATAATCCTTCTGCAATCAAACTGATTTTGCCCATTTTTCCTGTTTTCACAAGCTGACGAAAAGTTTCACAAATCTGAAAATGTATTATGTATGTAATGTATTTAATTCACATTTATTTTTTTTCCATTTCAAAAAATTGCTCATTCCATTACAAGATCCCCAGCTTTTTCAAAAGATTCATCTTCTGGTCTTACAAAACATGTGGAAAAAGAAAAGTAGAAAATAAAAAAATATGAATAATAAATGGAACAAAACACAAATAAAACTTTTCACACAAACAAATGTTACTTATTTCTACAGTTTCTCAATAAGCTTTTTTTTCTTCTCCCAGATTCCTCTAGATATTTTAGCAAGTTTATATGTTTCATAAGTGAACAGCAAACTGAATGTCCACGTTCGAAATATAAATAAATAATTATCAAATTCTCTATGTTGTTAACTAACTTGCCTGGTGAAATAACGGTTGGTTGATTGACAACACTTAACACTTAAATTAGCAGCTTAATATTAGGTTAAATGACGAAAATATTAATATGAATAATTCTAATAATACTTTCGTCTTATTTTCGACCCTTTCACACGCCTGCTCAACAGAGGCTTATTTTGTTTACCATTTCTTTTTCCTTTTTTTCCTTTATGTATTATTTTATTCTCCTTGTTGAGTTATATAGAACTGACATTCATGCCAATAAAGCCTACTGAATTGGAAATGGACGGACTGAAGGCGCCTCGTGCCCGCGCAGGTGTGGCTCTCGTGCTCGTGCCCGCCACCCCTCCCCCTCAGCTACAAACTACAAACCCCGGCCGCGCGCGCCCGTCAAGTAATTCATTGTATAGATTGAGACGGGAGGAAGCAGCGAAGCGACTCTGCCCTGACAAACACACCAAAACTCCGACTGCTAGCGGCGCAAACTGCAGGTAAACTACTTCCCGGGACACCGTTTGTTCGTAAATCGCCGCTAAAATTCACAATGTTCGTTTTTTAAGCGGAAAGGGTTATGTTTTAAAGTTGTCCAGAGCTCTGAGAGGCCGAGCTAACAAAGCTAACTCGGCTAGCTAATGCTAGCTAAGTTAGCTTCTCGACCTCATCAGCGACGCCGCTTCCGCACTGGAGCCACAGTTGCGGCGGACAAAGCTGTTAAATTACTGCATGTTGGAGCTCTGGCGACGTGAGCGGCGGTAGTCGGCCGGTACCGATGAATGTTCCTCGACTATAAAAACTTAAGTAACAGTTAGGGCTTGTGAACTGAACCGGTGAGACCGGCCTGGATCGGCGACAAAGCAAACAATGAGGCTGTTTTCCTGCCTCGCTCCGGCTGACCAGGCGGCTCCTCTGCGGCTCTGAGAGGTGGATGTTCGCTCACCGGTGACACGTTAACACGTAGCGGACTTTCTTTAAAACGCCACGTCTGTTACATTATGTTCTTTCGTTTTATTCGCTTTGGGATACATCGCTGACATTAGACATGCAGCATGCAGTCTTTAGCCCTTGGGGGGGATTATAAGTTTTCAGCATTTTAAGTGTTTTTTCTCACGGCAGTTCGTTCCACCGACACGTCCGGGGTGTACTGTGTTTAGTTTGGATCGGGGCCACCCACCCATTCTTCCACTGCGGACACACTAGCCATCTGTTGCCTGTGATGACGCCATCTTTCTGGTGACCCACCCAGTGGCGAGCCGGTTAAAAAACAGTGTCTGGTACAACACTGGAGCTCTGTCACACAATACACACACACACACAACTTTTTACTGCTGCAGGTTGGCAGTAGTGGCTCACAGTTGTAAAAGAGTCGCCCTCCTGGATGATGGTATTGATGTGTCACTATTCTGGGTCTATGATAGGGCTTTAATATGGTGTTGGAAAAAAATAATAAAAAACAAAATCAGATCACCAATAACTTATGATCTTGGACAGCATTCAAATCTTGAAGCACATGGTTGCCGCATTATAAACAGGTTTTGTTTAGAGTGGTGATTTTGTTTAAAAAGGTGAAATCTTATGTTGTGTTTTTTCCTATTTAATTTCCCTGCCTTATGTAGAAGTGGAGCTCCTTTTGCAGCAGGGAGGTTTCTCACCATCTCCAATGGAGCTGCTAACTAAAACCATTTCGTCTCCTATTGTAACAGATCAATATCTAATTTCAACACAGGGCTGAGTTAATAAAATACAAAAAAATTCTAAACGGCATGTGTTATAACAAAACAAATGCACACTGTTTTTGTTTTGACATTTGTACTAAAAAGATTGTTATTTTTTTATCAATTTAATTATCAGAGCTTCTAGTCTACACAGATCTCACAGCAGCATCTTCAAAAGGATTTCTGTGTTTTTCATGGGTTTGTGAAGTACTTCAGTGCGTGTGTTTGATAAGAGAATTTGGGTCTCCTCCAAGAAGATGTTTTTCATTGGAAAAGTATGCACTGTCCTATAATTTGATCATTTTGTTACCATATAGGTGTACAAGAAGATGGAAAAGCTAGAGCGTATAATACATTATTCACCAAAAAAGCTTAAAGGCACAGTGTATTCAATAAGTCCATTGGAGACGGCTACAACTGCTAGATCTGGAGAAAAGTAATTTATTAAGTTTGGCCCTCAATATTGATTTTACATTCGATCTGCTTAGGTGTTCCACACCATAATGGCAGGAAAAGCCCGGGATTATCTAAAATTTGAGGCCAGGAGGCTCAGTGACTTCATTTAGCAACATGATCTGTCTGGTTAATATCCCTGACATGTTCTTGACCACATGTATGCTGTTGCACTCGCCACACACAGTGGTTAAAAATAATGTGCAGTTCCTCCCACAGTAATGGATTAATTCAGTTTTACCACCCACATAAATGCACTTCAGGTGGCAGAAGAAAAACACCTGCCATGTTTATGTCAGACGCTGAAATATTCATCAACCGGCAGTCGTTACCCTTCATTGGGCTGTGGCTAGTGCTCCGCCTCGGGCTATTTCCTGGTATAAACACACATGCATTTAGATGAAACCATTGCGTACGTGTGGTTTTCTAAACGACAGGCTGATGAATCATCAAGCATGCATACAGTAACTGTTTTAACACATCTGTAGCTGTGTCATACAAGGAAACAATGCAGAATAGATGATGTTTAGCTTAATATACTATTAACACCCCAGTTGATTTATATTGTGTGGCCACATGAGTGGGTTTGGCTGTCAAGAGGCTTGTTTGGCTTTGATAGGCTGACAGTTTAGATGATGGATCGTGCTGGATACTTGGCCACCTCCAAAGTAAAGGATTGTTTAATGAAATGATTTCTTTGTTTAAAGATGCGACTAAAGAAGATGCGAAGGGCTCTTTTTCTAAAGAACTAACAATGGTGCTGGCCCAATGTGTGTGAAGAAAGCATTATCATTGGAATAGTCAGTTAATAAAATTCTTAATAAAATTTAGAATTGGGCAAAGTCAAATAGCGCAATACTTTTGACCAAATGCCCCCATATTGATATTGTGACTAAGGATGCTTTCACAAAATACTCACTTAATAAAATCTTTATCGTCACAGCAATGTGACAAAATAATATTTTATCATATATATATATATAATCTTTGCCTGAATTCTTACCTTTCTATTCTACAGTTATCTTTTTAATCATTCACTTTAGAATTGTCTTTATCACTAGTCTTGCTAAGTGGCTAGCATTATGCTAATGTCATGGATGTGTTAGAGGTGTTGACGTGTTTGCCTGCTGAGCTGCATGATGTCATCTTCTTTGGGTCCTTTATCCTCTGAAATAATCCCCCACTTTAGATTTCCAGTCCAACATAGTAATTAACTGTCTAATAACTACAGGGCTTGTTGAGACTGAAGTTGACTCTGCGCTTCCTGTGTCCGTCATTTCAGATTATAATTTTTTTTTCCCTGTATCCAACAGACCAAATAAACCTGGATGACCAAGGCTTGTTAACTAATGTTTGGTCGACTATTACAGTACCCATCATGATATCTAGCCATAGGAATGACATGGGAAAATAATATAACACAAATTTTTATTAGTCAATTTTAATGCACATCATCAATATGTGTAGAGTTATCATTTTGAGCTTCAGAGTTCCCTTGAACTGAAAATTCCCCTAAAAATAATTAGCTTGTATTGAAATAAGTCTTAAATCTTATCAGTGAGCATGACAGGACTTTAAAACATATGCACAAACTGAGTCAGAACAGACGGTTATTTTCTTTCCACTCTGAGGTCCAATACTTTTCTTGAATCAGGCCTTTTTTTAGAGGAAGAAAAAAAAAAGCCACAGAAAACGCTGACAGGACAATTTGTTGCGGTTATTTCTCTGAGCAGTTCCCCGCCCGTTTCGCTCGTGGTTGTCATGTAAAAACTCAATGTGCTCTGTTAATGACACTGTTCAAGGTAATGAAATGAGTTCTATGGTGTTTGTGAGGCTGATTATTTATGGGATGGTATCTGTTCAGGTATCGCTTTCTTCGATACTTGAAGTTTCCTCTGAAGGAGCAGCGCGTCAATCAAAACGGTAGAATGTGGTTTGTTTAGTGCAATCA
Organism: Eupleurogrammus muticus; assembly: GCA_036785175.1. NCBI lineage: Eukaryota > Metazoa > Chordata > Actinopteri > Scombriformes > Trichiuridae > Eupleurogrammus > Eupleurogrammus muticus. Next base: position 20,941,525 of record JAYKQN010000008.1, read on the forward strand.
ACCCTCCCTGCTGACTATTTAATTATGGACATGATTATTAAAAAAGAAGCCTTTTTTCTCCTGTGATGTAATAGGAATATCACCATTTTAAAGTTGATATTGCAACAAGTGTATATATCCTTTATATCCCAGCCGAGCCCACTGCCCAATATTGTTTGTTCTCCTGTTCTTCTGTAAGCGGGTGTTCAAGACACAACATTCTCCTCTGCTGCTAATGGGGATTTTCCTGTTGTGTTGCATTTTTTTGTTGTTATGCCTGTCTTGGTGTGTTTTGTCTAGATTATTCCTACGGTAAGTGTTTGTTTTTTGTTTTTTTTCTCTTCATCCCAACATGTCTCATCTGTTCCTGACATTCATACCCAGACTCCTGTTGGCTGTTATCAGCTCTAGACACAACTAGCAGCTTTAATGAATTGATTGACACCTAGGAACTATTTATTTTAAAGAGGGCACATTATTATTTCCCACTGGTCAAGCAATCCAAACATTGACCATACACCTGCCTCTAGGCTACAGTCGCCCCATTTTCATCGTTTCTTTTATCCTCAAATCATAGAGGGGGCGTCTAATATTTTTTGACACTGCTGTCCTACTTGCAGCTCAGTCTACCATTTATAGGATGCTCCTAGCACCCTGGTGCTTTGCTTTATTTCAGGGTCAGTAATATCCTCACTGATTGGACAAAATGCTCTGAAATTGAAAGTCATTTTTATTAGGGAGCAATGAATTCCTGTAACATAAGTACTTCAGCCTGTATTTATTCACATTTTCACATGTGAATGTCACTATTGTGCACAATGAGCAACAGCAGGTCTCTCGCTTGGGAACATTGTCATCAGTAAATTTGTCCAAATTTGCTGGTGAAATGACACATCCTGAAGCTGAAGAAAATGTAGACCACAGCTAAATGTCGCACACAAACTGCTGTATGAACCAAAAAAAACTCAAGAGGAAGGAAGGCGTGCTGGTTGGGGCTAGAGACGACGATCTTATGCAAGACTGCCATTTTCCAACCATGTTTTGAAACAAGTTTTAGCAGTACAATAATTTTTCTAACACTATGCCATCAATCTTCTTATTTGTGAACCGCCCGGATCCTCTGATCAAGAGACGCAGGGTATTGAACCTGTAATCTTGGCTATAGTGCCACGTCTGAGAGGAAATAACCTCTCAGACATCTGATTTATTGCCCTCTCTATGCGAGGTCCTGTTGTCCTTGTGCAGTTAGTAGTAGTACTAGTGTGTTATTATGATTTCTCTGTGGCAGCTCCACCACCACAAACGAGCCGTGTTTGATGTGTACTGGCTGAATAAAGTGATTGTGCTTGGACACACTTCCTGTTCATGTCTGAAGGGAAATGGCTGGTTTCCGCTGTTTTGATCACTCTGTTGTCTGGTTATTTTCAGTAGTTTGTACGTTGGTTTGTAACATTTTTAAAATCATCCTTAAGTTTGTTTTTTGTTTTTTCTATTTAAAGGTCAGATTGATTTGCATATCTACATTAACCCCTGGTTCCTGTTTGACTTTCTGTAGAAAGTGATTTCCCAATACACCCAGGCCGCTGTGAGCTGGTGACACAACGCTACATGTCACTAATTTGTCTTAACTTCCCTTCATTGGGCAACTCTCACGCCCACACTGACACGTGTATCTGTTCTTTTACCATCAGAAACGTGACATATCTGGAATGTATTACTGGAACTTTGGGTGGATTTTACTTCCTCGTGTCTCACACTTCAGGGTGTACTGACTGTTTCATGTTAAAATGTACATGCATGTGTTAATGTGATTTTTCACTTTCCTTTTTACACAAACCACCCTCAACCTTTGTCTCACAAGCCCCTAAATAAATAGAGTGAAGTCTATTGTGAGGACATGCTTCTGTGTCCATGTGCCTTCCTTCTTCACAAATTTTGTTTCCCCCCAATAAGCGATCTGGATGGCTTTGAATAAGAAATATTCAAATGGAGGATTTTACTAAATGCCAGGATTTTCCTGTTTTTACTCGATCGTAACCTTTTCTTCCTCTTCATCCTCCTCCTCTTCCTCCTCCTGCAGGGATGGCAGCCATCCGTAAGAAGCTGGTGATAGTGGGGGATGGAGCTTGTGGAAAGACTTGCCTCTTGATTGTCTTCAGCAAGGATCAGTTCCCTGAGGTCTACGTCCCCACTGTGTTTGAGAACTACGTGGCTGACATAGAAGTGGATGGCAAACAGGTAAGAGATTTGCAGTGATTCCGTGCCACTACTAATATTTTCCCTTTCACAACGGGTACTTAAAATCTTTTGTACAACCTAGTGAAGCAGATGCCAATTAACAATTCAGCAAATTTGCACACTTTCTTGAGATATCAGAATTAACTCACATCTGCTGTCACGACACACCACTGCTTCTTCAGTGCTTACATTTTTGTTGAAGGAACTTATGTGTATCTTGATCTTCCTTCCCGTCACTGTGCTCATCTGAGTTTTATTCTATTCATGGCTTCAGTCAAAAGGCTTCAAATTAGCCTATTAATGTTTTCAATTATACATAAAATGCTAGCTAACATCAAGCAAGACTCAAATTTGTGATTTGATGGTTCTATGCACATCCATCCATACAAGATTGAAGTAGACACATTGATCGGTGTCATTATAAGGTCAGGATTGTGTTTTAATAATGCTGTCTGAACTCTGGGTTAATGGGCTTCTGGCCTGTGAAGTCTTTATTGTTGATTTTGTCGCCCACTGTGCTGCTGTTGTGGAGGACTCTGGAGGCTACTTTTCAAAAGTCACCGTTTTCCAAATGTCTTGATGTGGTTTCCTTTTCCTCATGTTGCATTGTAGAGTTTTTTTTTATATATATATATATATATATATAAATTTACACAGCTAAAAGGCACTGATGCTGTACAAATGAAAATTATTCAGTTAAGTGTTCATTAGTGAAGTACCATAATTGTGGTAGCGTTTTCATTTTGGTAATTTGAGACTTTTAATAATTTAATTTTATGAGCCATTTATTGCCAGATTAGATAGCCTTGACACTTGGAACTGGATGAAGGACAAAATGTGGACATTAACTTCAAAATGAGTTTAGCCTTTCTTTTTATGTAGTGTAAGTGACAAAATATAAATTATTAAAATAGTTTATAAATGACTTATGACAATTCTCTACTTGAATTTACTTCATAATATAGGACCTCTTTAGCGTTTCCGAAACCTTTTACCACAATTACCGAGCCAATCAATCTAAAATGTATAAATATGAATTCTCATACAGCCAATTCTAATATCTAATGATATTTTCTTCTTCCTGTGTGTCAGGTGGAGCTGGCTCTGTGGGACACAGCGGGTCAGGAGGACTACGACAGGCTGAGACCTCTCTCCTATCCAGACACCGACGTCATTCTCATGTGCTTCTCCATAGACAGCCCCGACAGCTTGGGTGAGTCAAACCACAAACACTCACCTACACTTCCATGCGTGACGAAACGCCACAGCTCCGCCCTCCTATCCTTACACTCAGACGAGAACTTATCTCTGGGGTCTGCACATGTGTTCATACTGCGGCGACTCTGCCACTGCTTGTGAAGGAACACACGAACACACCAACATGATATGAATCACATGGCACGCTGCAGAACTACAAGTCATGTGTTTTCTCTCATTATGATTATGAACAGCACTTTCCTGGTCACACGGAAATGGCTTTCCATAAAACGTGGTGATAAAAGCCACAGATGATTAAAGTGCCAGACATTAATGAAACCCTGTCAGCTAGTATTGTGATAAAACAAAGGCTTATAGTACGGAAATTCTCATTTATAACTGTCTTACATGGCAAGAACTACATTCCTTTAGTGTTCCTTTATGTTCTTGTTGACCATGAAAGACAGTTAATGTTCATTGGAGATATGAAAGCTTTTTTTTTTGTTTTTTCTTGTGTGTTTAGAAGCAATATTGTCTTTGCAATGACTCACATTTTAATATGGTAGATCAAAATGCTGCCTTTAGACTCTATTTCCAGATTAGCATATTTCCTGCTCTCGCAAATATCTTTAATGCTTTGACAGCTCACTTGTCAGCTTCTGTTTTCAGGAAGGAAAAGAAAATGTTTTATCAATATTTTCTGTTTGGTAAAAGGTGTTTTCCTCTACATGCTCTATTAACCAATTTATTCCAGTCTGTTCTTGTGACCCTGTATCAATTGTTAATTTATGTGTGAATGGCCCTTATAGCTCATTCAGTCCACATCTCCCCATCCTGCAAAATGCTTAGCTACACCTACTACAGTGGTCTGATCAAACATGATTTGAATTAATTCCCTCCTGTAACTATCACCACACAGATATTTAATTTCACTGGGAAATATGTCATATGACATCCTTAACATCTGTTTTATATGGCCTTTAAGGGAGATGTAGGAGAAAAAAAAAAAAACTCCTATCGCTGGGCAACGATGAGCTTAATGCAGTTCACAGAATGTTTTTATAGTTAAATCACTTTTTCCATTATCGACCTGTGGCCTCCTGTTATAAGGTTTATCCTGTTTGCTGTAAAAAAAAACATAGTAAAGGTTCATCATTCACTGTGACCAGCCTTTCAGTGACAGCCAGCATTACTCCAGACATAAACACAAAATAATATGAAGGTGTCTGGCTAATGATTATTGACACCCCCCCCCTTTTTTATTTTTTTTCACAGAAAACATTCCAGAGAAGTGGACTCCAGAGGTCAAACACTTCTGTCCCAATGTTCCCATCATCCTGGTAGGGAACAAGAAAGACCTGCGCAATGACGAACACACACGCAGAGAGCTAGCCAAGATGAAGCAGGTACCTGAACTCTTTGGCTTTGTTTTCAATTAAACATGTTTAGATTTTTCTGCTGAGGGGCTTCTGATGCTACTTCTTCTACCTACTAATGTGTTCATGAGGCATTAAAACTTGATCTCAACCAACTACACCAGTAAACACAATTTTTTAACTGTAAAATACTTGCGTAAATTTCACTTACTACACAAAACAATCAAATGAGGGACTGTTTCTCATGCACACAGACAGGTTATAGTACTAGCCTCTTGCATTTGATCCATCCATCCAGACTTAAAAATACCTTGCTCAGCTTTATCTACTGTGAATGACTCAGAACAAAGCAGCTTACACAGGTATTTATTTGTTGGCTTGCGTCAAACACTTATGACTGTTCAAGAGTACAGAACCCCTGTTCATCTTCCAACAGGAACCGGTGAAGTCCGAGGAAGGCAGGGACATGGCGGGCCGGATCGCAGCATTCGGCTACATGGAGTGCTCCGCTAAGACCAAGGACGGCGTGCGGGAGGTGTTTGAGATGGCCACCAGGGCGGCGCTGCAGGCCCGCCGCGGAAAGAAGAGCAATAAATGTGTACTGCTGTAATACGGCAGACATGTTTGGACTGTTTTCACCCCGGGCCGCTTTACCCGGGGCTCGGGTTCGGGAGGGATTACTAGATGGGGGAGCGGGAGGGAGGGGAAGCAAAGAGTGCAGTAAACGACTACCGCTGTAAAATGGCTGTTTGTTGGACTGGATTTACCCTGGGACTTGGGTTTGGTGGAGAGGTGATGGACAGGTGGGTGGAAGGACGGATGGCCGGGGGAGGAGGAAGCACAGTAGATGACTACCGCTGTAAACCATCGGGCTCTTTACCGCCACAGAGGTGGGAAAATGAAAGCGTCGCAGACACTGAAGATCATCAGGAGATTCTGGTCCTTTCTAAAAAAATGTATCTGACAAAGTGATGAAATATCTGGTGAATTAGAGATGTTCCAGTGACTGTTGACTGTTCAAGGTGGACAGATGGGCAAACACAGCGCAGTAAATGAGTACCACTATGAATGGCGACGTGTAGCTGGACAGGTGAAGGGATGGGAAGAGTGAAGTGCAGTACTTGGTACTGTGCTGTATAGTACTGTATACACCAAACCAGGGCAAAGCTTGCAGTTAATTCTGCACCTTCAGCTTACTCCTAAGCTATCGTTACCTCGGCACGTTAGTTGAACAGCCCCAAAGTAGACAAATCGCCAGTAAACTCCAATGATCAAATGCTTCTCAAAATGGTGCTGTAGTCAGGTTTGAGGTTGATCAATGTAAGAATGTATAAAAGTGTATTTTTGTTATTAAGTAAGGCAAGTATCCATAGTTATAAATGTGGTCAGGTGCTGTCAGCTGCTCAGGTCTTATGTGATGTTTTATCAGAACTCGCATATCCCATCTTGGTGCCATTTCCTCTCCATGTGGATAATCCTACACTTGCTCTCAGTGACTAACACATCACTCCCTACTCTTACTGAGATGATCGGTTACAATCACCTGTAAGTAAATTCACACAAACTGCAGTTACCACTGTTAAGTTCAGAATGAAAGCTAATTTCCTTCAGCATAAACTACTTGCTGTGCATCTGATTTTACAAACTGTCTCTAATTGACTATAATCAGCATCCTACCACAGAAGGTAAAATTATTACCAGAGGAGCTTGTGAATATTTCTTGCGGTGGGTTTGTCTACTTTAGGGGGTGATTAGCTTTTTAAAAATCTAATCATTAGAAACAAATCTTTAGACTGAATCCGTGAGTTAGCTTCCTGCCCTGCACATGAGCTGAGCAAACTCTTCCCACCGTGAGTCAGCTCCCATCCCTTCCTGTTCCTCGCAGCCAACTGCTGGTGCTTCATCTTCCTCTGGTGTGAGACCAGGACAAAGAACACGGAGAGGAGTGCATTACGTTTACATGCACACCACTCGCCTCCATAGTTGGGAGGAGCGATTTAATTTTTTTTGTTTATTTTTAAAGGAGTGTGTAGGCATGCATGAAGGTCAAACGTACACCAACCGGAACTAGTTCATGTTTGAGGGGTGAGATTCACTGTGCTTCATGTCTGCCTTTTAACTGGTTAACTGTTGGTACATTCCATCTGCAGCTTAAACAGTTAAATGTTAAACAAAAAAAGACAACCAGTCAGTGAGCTTTTATCCTGAATCCTGTGCATGGAAGTAGCAGAATTGTCAGGTTGGGCAGCTGGATAGATTTCGGAGGACTATATGCGGGAAATCTGCATCAGTGCACATTTGAAGCCTGCTTGGAAATGTTTTAATTTAGGGTATTTCTGTTATTGGTTCTAAAAGTAATGGTGGCCAGTCATTTGTCAGCCAGCAGCCTTTCCTGACTCTTCTGTGTCTTAACTGCCAGATTCCAGCTCTTCTGATAGTGTTTGACCCTCCTGTTCTTCTTCCTGGCTGATGTGAGAGGACCCTGTTCCAGGAGCCTAGTCTTGTGTTGTTGTTTTTAAACTTTATTTCCTGCTTTTTAAAAAGAAAAATGTCATATGTTGTCTATCAGTATTTAAAAAAAAAATAAGATAGGAGGTGGAAGACTAGGGGACTGCTAATGTGTCGTCGCTTTAGTTTATTCTTCTTTTGTGCTTTACCTGGATTTTTCTGATGATTTACAGTCATCCCTGCCAAATGCTGTCAGGCAGTGAGGAGAAAGGCTGGCCTCTCGGCTGCCTGTCTAGAGCGTCGCTAAGGACCATGTGTGCTGCCTCTTTTTCTGTTTGTTTGTTTTACAAACACGAACTTGGCTGAAAAGACAAAAGAAAAAAATCTTGGCCTCCTTATAATGTACAAATCATTTTTATTCCTTGTTTTTATTGTATTTTTAAATCCTAATTTTGGATGCTGAAGCAGTGATGTAAACAAAGGAACAGGAAAACCAAGCTGTATGCAAAGTCTGTAAATATGATATGTGGGTTTGTTCATACTAGACTATACACACGCACAGGACTGGAAATTGTATTTGTAAACTAGCTTTGGTTTGTGTAATAAATTACTTTCTATAACACCCAGCTCCTATTCATTGTGGTCTCAGGTGGGATGTTGAATTCTTTGAGCTCAAATCAATACACATTAAGTATGAATGGAGACTCATTAGAGGGTTTATAAGGTGGTGCGTCTGTTTTTCTGTCTGGATCATAATCCTCTCAAGAGACATACCCGACATGTCTATAGCCAACGAATTGACAAATGGAAGAAATGAGTTCTCTACAAAACTTAAACAGAAAGGAAGTGAAACTTCCCCCCCCCCCCCCCCCCCCCCCCCCTTAAATGTAGGTGAAGAGAAAAGTCTTGCAGGGTGAGCTTTTTTTTGTCTGCAGAGCTGATACCTGCAACAGGCCTGTATAATTGAAGTTGTAGCTTAACTTTAGGTTACAAATGTGGACCACTCCCCTTTCTCCTTTTTTAAAAAAAAAAAAAAAAAAAAAAAAGTGGTTCACATGTTACAAGTATGTCTTAAACATCAGTATGTCACCAAATAAAGTTCAAATGGGTCCACAAATGGAGAGATAATTATCATCATACCAACAAATAGAAGATCCGAAAGGCACGGATGCTAAAATGTGTGTATATATAATATATAGTGTCTGTAGGTCATTTTGGTTTTGTACTAACATCACAGCTCGAAAGGCGAAACCAGAAGAGAGGCTGTAAATGTGGCAGGTATGATTGATTCTAATGACTCATATTTTATTGATTTTTAAATGCATTTTTGCACAAAAAAATGACATGGTGCAAATCACACTCATAATCCTGCGATGCAGCAATAATCAAGGTATTTAATGTCAGTTTATCTACAATGCATCGCAATATCAATGACAAAAGAGGCAAAAAATACTGCAAAAAGTTATGTATTTATTCACTACATTGAAATATGAGCTTGTGTGTGCATTTCTCTTTTCTTTTGGTGTGTTGATAACCTATTGGAATAGGAAAAATCATATATTAGCATATAAATATTTTGTCCCACACCTGGTGGACAATGTGAATTAATTGCATACATTAAAAGCACATCTAATAGCCAGTATGAACAGCGTGGGGTTTTATCGCCACTGTTCTTAGACACCTCACTGTTGGTTTAACATTCATCCTCATCCACAAGCTACAGCAGCGAATCCCAAATTTTTAACCCAAATCCTTGTGAAGTGGGCAGGACATCAGCGTACCAAGGAGTTATAGCTTCTCTTCAACAGTATATGGACACAACCATCTAATTCATAATGGTTCACCAGTGATGTAACAGAATGGGTTTTAAATCTCTTTGCTGCAGAGCCACAGATCATTGGAGCTATAAAATCCAGCAGCAGAACATATTGATTGAGTATCGCACGCGGTCTGTTCTGATCATAAAAAACCAGGGTCAGCAAGCGCAGTGACACGCTGAATGTCATCCAGACCCTGACTCCAAGCATCCGGTCTGACTGAGTCCGTTCGCTGCCGTGACTCTCATTTAAATTCGAATTCATTATCAACTTTTATCACAGTGAGTAAAATGAACCGCTAGAAATCAATTCAATGTGTAGTAATAATAATAATTCATAATCAAGTCTTTATTACTATAGTAAAAAATAACCAGGCCTGGAAATACAGAAATGTATTATAATAAATTGAGTTGATGACAACATTTGCCATGTAAGATCTACTGTGTTTAAAATATATTTAATGTCATAAAATCAGCTCCAGTAAAATGTTTGATTTAACTTATATGAAATAGATATAAAGATTTATAATTACATAATCTGTTTAATGTAGGATCATTTAAAATGTAATATGAGTCACATTTCTCATTTTATATTATTATACATTATATACATTATATATATAGTTAAGAAGCTACAGTATCAAATTATATTTGTTAGGCAATTGCATTCACAGGATATTCTTATAATTTCATATTCTTTTGAAATACAGGGAAAATCTGTGGATTTTGTAGTAACCTGGGTAGAAAACCAATTTACTAGGATGATGGGAGGTTGAAGAGCAATAATCAACATAACCTCACATAACATCACTCGTACCTGCAGCTTCAAGCTGGGTTTCATTGTGTGTGCTGCAGAGTGTGTGTGTGTACGCTGCAGAAAGCCAGGGAGCAGGGTGTGTGGGATGCAGAGATGAGGTAATATCAGCCTGTGTGGGACGATGCTGGATGTTGTGGAGTAATAAGGGGAAGCGGTGAGCGTGTGTGTGGACCATGTTGAATCGCTTGTCAACATCCAACCAGCCAACCAATGCCCTAACTCCAACAGTTTCCATCTTATTACATCAGAGAGACGTCTGCATTGACCTCTGGCAGCTTATATTGGAGACTTTTGTGGTACGGCAGGAGGAGAAGGAGGCGCAGGAGGAGGCGGAGGAGGAGGTGGAGGGTTAAGTAGATGGATAAAATGGATGGATAGTACAAGGGAGCCTCCCATGATGGATTACAAGAAGTGGAGTGGGTGGATGTGAGAGGAAACAAGAAGTCAGCTTGGCTCCTCCTGAAAAAGAGATTACAGCTCTGTGCCCTCGATGTACCAAATATCAACAGATATCAGCGTGTGTGTGTGTGTGTGTGTATATGTGTGTGTGGGGGGGGTTTACGAACAGACCTGACACCTGAGCTGACAGGTGGGGTATTTCTCCTCCTCGCTGCAGCCACACATTCAGCTTTCAGATCTCCAATCTTCGCTGTGTGACACAAATCTCTCGGGAGGCTGCGACCTCCGCGGCTGCAGAGCAGAGAAGTGATTGGATTTTCACAGGAGGAAAGAAGGGATTTGAGTCATATGGCCAAGACTGAAGATCTGAAAGCTTTTTTTTTTTATAAAGATGTGTAGTGTGCATACAGCAGCACACTATATATATATACAGTATATACTATGAATTCTTATTCTTAGATCTACCACTTGCTAGTCTTTTTTTCATTCTCTTTTTTCCTGTTAAAAGTTTGAATATGGAAGTTTTCCTTATTGTAACTGAGGATCTAAAGTTAGCTGATGCAATATTGCTGTACAGACTGTAAAGTCCCCATAGTAATTTATAGTTCTAGGGCGAAACACAAACAATCAAATCCTTCTTTAATAATACTATTCCTCTTAATGGGGGGAACACAGAGTCATTTCTGGCTGATTAAAATGCGTTTAAGTCGCATTATGTAACAGATAACAGCTTTTGTTCTGAGAAACTTCAGAGCTCAGAGAGGGGAAATGACTGCGGGCCTCTGGAGAGACATTCACAGCGAAACCAAATGAAGGAAGGAAGTTCGTCACTGCCTGCTCCACCCTGCTCCGGGGCACCATGAAGCGGCGGCACGGGCTCAGCCGCAGCAGTCGGGCGGCAGCGGGCCGCGGGGAGGTCGCTGCGCCGCGCGGCAGCGGCAACGGCGCGGCAGCGGCAACGGTGCGGTAGCGGCGCGGCGCGGCGCGGCGCGGCGCGGCGCCGCACTGCCGCTCCTCCGGCTGCCGGCCGGAGAGGAGTGAAGCGTGTCGCCGCTCCACCGCCGGCTTTATATACCGCTCTATTTTTAGCTCGGAGCGAGCCCAACTATTTTTAACCAATATGAGCTCATCGCCAGCCAGAACTGTCCAATGGAATGAGAGGGAGAGGAAAGGTTCTATCTAATGGGAAGCGAGGACAGGAGCGAGGGGCGGGACCAACGGCCGGCGAGCGGAGGGGAAGAGAAAGAGAGAACTCTCACTCTGACACTTTTTCCAATGCACCAAAAACTGTGGAATACACCTATCTATAAAATGACCCCTTAAATTAAATAAAAACACTCATCACAAGTTCAAAGCTCTATTTAGTCATTTTCACAGTTTTACATTATAATTTTAATGGGCTATTAATTAAGATTAAGCTGCTTTCATGGTTCAAAAGCCCCTAGTCAGACATATAGCAGCAATGCAGCCGGTTTCCTCCCACTGAAAAAAAATAAATGAATAAATCGGCCTATATTCCATCAGCTGGATGCCACTAACATACTACAAAATAATATTAATATGAAATACATGTATAGCTTTAATATGACATCAAATCGTATGTATTTGTTACTTTTTAATGTTAAATAAAACCATTCATACCGACGGCATTATTTGGGTGTGGCATTTTAATTATGATTAGGGTTTCTAAAGTTAAATTGATGTTTAACACCAGGGAAACATGAGGATAAAATATCCCAGATGTGTTCAGAGTCCTAGTTGTGTATAACTGGATTTACAAGTTCATTTCTATGTTGTGTGAGTTGGACTCAGTAAATGTTACATTTAGCTGTCAGTATGACTGAAGCTTGTTTGGTGTGTGTTTTTTGGAGCATTTTAAGAGCGAAACTGAGGTTTAGACTTTATTGAGACTATTTCTCATTGTTTTAATAATCATAAACAGACACTTGTATGAAGCAGACTTTATCCACTCATGTTAAGAGTCTTTAACATTTGAGAAATATCCCTTTAAGGTACATTTGGAACAGTTAAAAATGTGATTATTTGCCATTGGTGAGAGCTAATTCTAAAGGGTTAGGGACCCCGAGGAGGGTTTGTTCCTTGTCATTTCAGTTGCCTTGCCATAACTGAAGTGACACTACTAATTTACACCCAGAAATAAACAATTAAAATAAATATGTACTAACACTACTATAATAAATAATAACTAGCCTTGAAAATAAACAGATCAACTATAATAAATTGATTTAAAGGCATAGTTTTATGTAAAATCCACTGTATATTAATATATATTTAATGACATGTCTGAATATTTACACAGAAGCTCTGAAAAAGTGGTTTCCCATAATAGGTCTTACTTTATCAATTATAGTTTTGAATCACTGGTTAAAGTTTGCCCACAAAATGTCAGAAAATAATGATAAAATCTGTTGGCACATCTTCATATGTCTGTTTGTGACTGACTAACAGTTCAAAACCAAAAGATAATTATTTCATGTTAATCATGTTCCACAAAGAAAAGCAGCAAGTCCTCACATCTGAGAATCTTAAACCAGCTGAATTTTTGCACGTTTGCTAATAAAAAAAAGCTATAAATAAATATTCAATTGTCATATATCGTGCTGAATAATCTTCAATTGATTAACTAACCGATGAAGAGGTTTTATTTAAATAACTGTGAGAGCCTTGAGGAGGTCAAATAATCGATGAGATTATTAATCCAGTGACCCCTCGTGGGGTCCCGACCCAAAGGTTGGGACCCCCTGAGCTAGCTGTCACCACCTTTGATAAGACTCTCAACTTTCTTGAAGAGGGTTTGTTGTAAAAATCTTAAATTGAACATACTATACATAATCTATATATGTTGCTGCTCGTAGAATTGGAGAAGGTCACTCTCAGTTCATTAATGATACAGTTATAGTTATGTCGTTAACATTTAAGACCGACAAATTCAAATTCAATTCCTTTAGGCTTTGTGCTAATCAGTAAAGGCTGCAAAAGTCATTCAAAGGACTTTTTACAAGCAGCGAAGGGACATGGACATGATGCGTAAGAAAAGAAGGAAGACGTCTTTTCCCCGAAGAAATTCTGGCTCTGGGTCTGTCTAGACAGGAGAAGGGCATCGGCGAGCAAAACCCTCTGTAGCAGGATCCAGAGGAAGGGGAAGGAGGCCGTGATAATGATCTGTGAAGGGGAAAAAAGGGGCTATCAAGCTGAGTGGGGAACACAATAAAAAAAACTCTGGAGGATCAACTCACAATGGAAGAAACAGAAACACAGACGAGTTTGGAGAAAGAGCAGGAGCCAACGAATGGAAGACACGCGGTGCCAAGGCAGAGTGAATGGAAAAGGAAAAAGAGATCCAGGTCCAGCAAGAGGCTGGAATCCCGTTGGATTCTGACAGTTTGTTTCAGGTTTAACCTCTGGACACAGGAAATACTGAATTTTATACTGTCTGTTTCTGTTCAGGAGCTGGATGGGAAGCAAAGGGCAGAAATTAGGAGGCAGAGAGAGGAGACTGGGGAATGAGAGGACATGGGATGAGGAGAGAAAAAGAGAATGAGAGAAAGGCAGAGGAAAATATTAAGGGGAAAAAAGAAAGATAAGGAGAAGAGGGAGTAGAAAAAGAGGGAATATAGGGAAGAGTACCATTCTTTATTCCCTTGTTAATTCCCCAAAACTTTTATTTTTTACCCCTAACCACAAACACCCCCTCCATCCAGACACAATATTTAAGTAAATGTAATCTATGACAGCTGATTTGTGCAATTTAAATGTTTTATTTTAGCTTGACTGTTAAAGTTGCAGATTTCTTATGTGGACTGATCATAAGCAGCCACTCTGGACTTCAGACTGGCTCCAGAACAGTAAACGTGACATACATCCATCTTCACAGAGAATCTGTGCTCTGAGCCCCAGAGTCACGCTGCAAACATGTCGGACCGATGAGTGGAGATGAGACTTCTGATGATTTACTAAACAGAACAGGAAGTGAGTCTGTGTGATAAGGATGAACTGTAAACAAGTGGCCATGCCTGCTTACCGACTCTGACCAAACCTTTGGCTCTCAATTGAGTCGGATTCCGTCCAATCTCAAATACCGTATCCATTTTGTAAAATGTGCTAATGTGTTTTCTCAAATATTTTTTTTTCCAGTTATGTCACTGTACATTTGTCCCGGACAACAAATCCATCCTATTGTGAATTCTCCTCCAAGTGTGGTCATGTTCTTGTAGGACACAGCTGGGTTTGATTTGTCAGAAGCCAATTGTAGAACATAACCCAGGGATAACTTCAGATTAAGATAAACAAACCATCTTAATTCAAATTGGAAGCATTTGCAGCCATTAGGGTATGTTCACTCCAGAATATTTTATAGGTCAAGCCAACAATCCACTTCTGGTAAGAAAGAGTTTTCACTCTAATAACCTGTGATATCTTCAGAGCTGCCAGGGTCCAGCAGTTCCACCTTCAACTCATCTGGAAAGGCTGTCGACAAGGTTTAGGAGTATGTTTGACCATTTTCCCAAAAGAACATTGATGAGGTCAAACACTGATGTTGGATTAGAAGGCCATAGTTTCTGCTCTAATTCATCCCAAAGGTGTTCCATTTATAGGGTAGAGGTCAGGACTCTCTGCAGGTCAGTCAACTTCATCCACACCAGACTCTGACATCCAGGTCTTTATGGAGCTTGCTTTGTGAACTGGATGATAGTTTTGGATAGTTGAGCAAATACTTTTGGCAATATAGTGTGACAGTTTTATTGTGTTTATATGTCACCGTTTGACAATGTTGTGAGTCACAGTTACACTAGTGTTGGATAAATACTCAACAATATATTCACACATATAAATTCCTGATGAATACATCTCTGCATGAAACCAGTTTTCTCACTTTAGTCTCAATACGATCTGGAAGAAATAGTGAAATGATGCATTCTCATGTTACTACAGTATGTGATCAATGAATGAACCTTATATCCAGTGAAGAAACTTTAAATCCAATAAAGGAATGTTACATCCTCTTTACAAGTCACACACCTTTGAGTAAAAAATACCCAGAATAAAGCAAATCAGGTCCACTGGTTCTTTCCTGCTGCTTCTAACACTGAGAGTGAGGCCTCTCCTAGTTGCGAGTCATCTTTCGAATAGACGATCTTCGGTGGCGGCTTCCTGCTGGTGGGACTGGCCCGCGCCGTGTCTGGGGTATCATTTTTTGTCATGACTTTGGGTGATGGCTTTGATGAGGAATGCCCCGTGATGGTGACTCATCCGTACACCCACCTATTCTGCCGTTTCCCAGACTGCTATTTTTAGCACAGGAACGCCCCAGCGAGTCTGTCTGCCGCTCCGCTGGGGCCAGAGTTTATCCCCATGACACAGTTCGGTCCGGCATGAGTGAAACTAGATATACACACATCACACACCGGCCTCACCGCAGTGAGGCTCATCAGATGCTCCACTGCTGCTGTTACTGTTACTGCTGCTGCGTGCGGCACCATGCGCGCTCCCAGAGCCGCGCCCCCACACCCAAAGGGCTGATGACGGGAGCGCGCACCCTCCAAAACACCCAATCCACCCTGTCACCAGGTCCACCACATCTGCCCAAGAGTTTAAGCCCCGAAATTGGACCTGGTTCTATTAGAACCCCTACTAAAAAACACCTTAGGGAATTCTCTTATTAAATTAATCGTATTCAGTAATAATAATAATAATAATAATGCTACAGGAAAATGTCATGAAATTTTAGTTTTTCTTTATGTGTGTTTTGCTGCAGTAATGGAGCCAAAAGTGGGTCATGGGAGGAATAAATTAAGACAGGATCTGCAGCCTTTTCAATATTCTTTACTCTGATTCCAGAAAAAAAAATAACCCCTGCAGACTTTCAAGACATGTGAAAGGCTGATGCTTGAGTAGTTACTATACTACACTATGTTCTATTGAGGATGGATATCATTTTAATCATTCAAGTACATGTATTTTTGTTGCCAGGTATATTTTTTCTAAATGTTTTAAACAGTTTGGCTGTATATAATGTATACTGTATGTATTTTCATTAACAAGGCCAGCAGTCATTTTAATATGATCCCACATTGACCTCTAGCGGCATTAATATGTCATTACATCATTGGTGCATTGACTAATCAAAATCAGCCAATCAGCGTTTAGAGTTCAGCTGCATTTCTTTTTCTTTCGCCGTCAGGAAAACGTTCTTTTTCCCTTTTGGAAGACATATACGTTTTATTTGTTCTCATCTTGTTGTAGATAAGGAGTATGTAGATGAAAACCTGTTAGTGGTTTTATTTGATTTTGCTTATAGAAACGTTATATTTCGTTAAGGTTGTAGACAACGTCTTTTTCTTAATTAATGTAATCTTACTTTTTTATTTTTATTTAATTTGTGCAAACAGAGATATTTCAATTTGATCATCAGTTTATTAACTTACAAATCTCGTTAGAAGATTGTTGTCCAAGAGTCTCGCGAGACTTCGACGTTTCTGAACCACGAACCGCGGGAATAAGCGAAATAAACGTGAGGTGGCAGCAGCGTCCTACCTGTTCTACCTGGCCTTCCTACCTGAGCTCCTTTTGTTCTTTTCTTCAGGAAGAACTGCAACACATTGGTGAGATTAATATTTAGATTTGTGCTATTTTTTGCTTTCGCTAAACCTCTTTTATGGCCTCAGTATAACATTAAAACAGACATTTATGTATGTATGTATGTATGTAATGAGGCCAAATAATCACTGTTAAACCCTTAAAAATATATATATTATATATATTTATATTTGGTTGAAATAAATAGTTTAAATGGTATGTTTAATAGGAAAGAGAAGAGAAAAGAAGTGGCAGAAGCATGTTTTCTTCTACCTATACCTATATATATATATATGGGTATATGGGTCAGTGGCAAATCATGTGGCAATATGAGAAAGTAAAAAAAAAACAGTTTGAAATTTATTACTAATTTATTATACAGTTTTTAATTTAATACATTTATTTTTGCAAAAATCATGATTGCTATTTTTGACACAAAATGAAATGGAATAATATATTTTAAATATTTAATCTGCTTAGAATATAAAACTAGAAGATACCATGTTTTTTTTAATTTGTTTGTTTTTAGGGTTAAACTACATGACAGTTTTGGCATTATATATATGTACACGTGTCTGTAGATGTGATGGACACTGAAGGTTTTATTCACAGAAAGCAGCATTACAATGAAGGCAGTGTGCCTGCAGTAGTGGAACAGAGGGGATGTGCGTGCGTTAATGTTATATAGTTTACACATAGAGCGGCAGATCTGAGATTAGTAATGATCTCAGTGGCCGGGCTCACGCACTAATGACTGATTGACGTCACAGAGAAATCTGAGGCCTCGTGTTGACGCCAGCCCGGAGGTCGTTAGTTGTAATTAATGAGCCGACTGATCAGGCGAAGAGGCATCTAAATGGACTTGACGGTTTAGAAGATCCAAGTATGCCGGCTTTATGGAGACAGAACTTCAAGTGACGTTTCCAAATTGACAGTAATGTGCTTCGTCCGCTTCTGTATCTGTTTTTCTTCTTCAGGGATCTATTGAAGTTCATAACTTCAGAAAGCTGAGCCGAGGCAGGATCCACCCCCTTGTCCCCTGAGATGAACCTATATCTGAGGTAGTACCTTTCAATTACTGCTGAACATTTTCATTTGAGTTTACAGGGCAAGCTGTTACCGACAAGTCAAATCAATGATTTAGATGAATCTCCTATACATTTTTGAAGTTATTAATCAACCTCATGTATCTCCAGGAAGTGAACGGTGAGTCACTGACTCACATGTTTAAATGATGACTTCAGCGTCTGCTGTTTCACTTCTGTAGTGGTGTAATTTTTACTCTTCTGACCTTTATAATCTTTTTTTCCCTAATCTGTGGAAATTTCCACAGCTGTTTGAGTCTTAAAGAAGCTTTTTTATCTTAATCATTAAAAAGTGAAGCTTCGGTAGCATCTTGCTCAAGGTCACTTCAGCCAGGCGCGGTGCCATCACACAGGAGGAGGTTTATTGAGCCTGTATAACCACCAGGTGACTACTTCTTTTGGTGAATGATTAGAGAATTTAATTGACGAGCGTGTTTGACCAGCTTTGCTCGCAAAAAAACTGAAAGCGGATGTGAGGTTGTGTAAACACTGGGTTGCAGGAGTTTTAATCATATAATTTAACTACTTGCTGGGTCATATTAAAAGAATCTGCTGGGCTAATTATATTACAACAAACAAGTGTGTGTGGAGAATAAATCATTTACGAATCCGAAAGTCCTCAGAGGTAGCATCTATGTGTTCGTTTGCACGCAACCTAAATTCATTATTTATCCCAGAGAATGAATAAATTGTCCCCGTTAGCCTGTGATTGAACTTGATGCTGGTGAAAGATTCAGCCTGTGCTGCTGTACCCCAGTGAGTAGCTGTCTAATGAAAATAACAGAGCCAGAAAGAAGGCGCTGGCTTTAATGATTGCATTTGGGTTAGGATGGAAACAGAGGAAATAATGAGAAAAAGGAGAGAGGAGACATTGGTGGAGAAAGAGGTTACTTTCGGAATCGATCCGAAGATCTCACTCTGAGTTTTTTGTCAGATCAAGACACCAGAAAAAAGGGGAATGAAGTTCTGCTGTTCTGTCTGAACAAAAATCAGTATCTCAGTTTAAACTGCTTCTAAAATCCCTTTGCCATAACTATTTTTACAATAATATTGTAATGGCCGTGTGTGCATAAACTCAGATCAAACTGTGGAGGATTTTGCATCATCTAGCAGAATTGACCTGGCAGAAAAATAATAAAATGTTTATAAATCTATGTAAAATACGGTCACAATTAGAATTGTTTTTTTATTACCTTATATTGAGCTGAAGCATGGCCATGTTTCTACAGTAGAAACAGGCAAACTAAACCAAACCAAAAAGATGGTTTTTCACATCCACAGTAAATTCTCTTGCATGTTTGAAGACTTGTTGATTGCAATATGCAACCCCGCCACTAGATGCTGCCAGAAATACACACTGTACCTTTAAGGTAACATCTGTAGAAAACAAAAATACCTGCAATTCTGGCTATTCAAGATCTAAATGGTTCATATAATCACGATACAACATGACATCCCTTTTTTCTTAGTTTATCTTATTGTACAATTGAGTGAAGGTCTGTGTCTGTTGCGTCTGAAGAATGCTATAATTAACTTCATCATTGTCATTATAATCATCATCATGAAAAATAAACCGTGGGTGAGTAGGCGCAGAAGGAAAAAAGGAAGTGAGAGGAAGAGGAAATGATGAGAATAATGATGATTATTTTCATTTGAACCAGGTTTACCCAGGGCAGTGTATAACGCAGGGTGGCCACAATGATTCGGGATTGTGCCTCCTCCTCCTCTCACAGAGAGAGAGAGAGAGAGAGAGAGAGAGCGCAGTCACATGCAGAGAGGAGCTGGGACGAGAGACAGAACAGAAGAGAGCTGTCAAGCTGTGAGGAGGCAGCAGCGAGAATACTTAGTTTTTTTTCTTCTTTTGGAATACATTTTCCCTCCATCTCTGATGCCCACACACACGCACACACACTGAAACAAGATTTAAAAACACAAACACACACCTGGTAAAGTGCTCTGGGGGGGGAGCGGTGAATCATTTTTCAGCATCTGGACTTACTCTGCACACTTTTGGACTGTAAGAGTGTTTGGACTCAGCATCTTTGTGATTTGGACTCTTAATTGGATTCAAAGTGTGTGTTTTTTTAACCGGTGCATCACTTTGGACTAAAAGTGTGTATCCCGGTGTGTGTGTGTGTACAGAACTTCACCTGAATACAACACTGAGCTTTTGACTCAACCAGTTTTTCCTTTGACTTTATCTGATTTGGACCCCGAGCTCAGCGTGCGTGTGTGTGTGTGTGTGTGTTGTGTGTGAGGAGGAAGATGAGCTGGCCGCTGACAGCGGTGCTGCTGGCCCACCTGGGGACCACCTTAACGGGAGCGTGGAGAGCATCTCAGCCACGACTGCAGTTCACCCACGCTGGTAAGAGGCGACCGTACCATTCCTCACCTGTTTAGTTTCAGTGTTGGAAGTTTTCTTTTTCTCGCTGTCTAATACATCTGTCACTCTCACTCTTTCCACACACACACGCACACACACAGAAACACAGCGCTTCTTGCTCTTCTCTAATAAAACACACTATTTTCAACAATATTGTGGGCACAGTTATTACCTTTTTATTATTAAGAATAATGAAATGTCATTGAGCCTCTGGTGTTTTTTTTCCTTCTTTTTTTTTCCCATTTTCTCTCTAACAGTCATCACCTGTATGAAATCCATCTCCCTCCATTCATCTAGTTTGGGTGTGAACGCTCTGTCTTAAACTCATTTCCTCACTTCCTCTTTTACTGTGGGGTCTGATAATGAGTGGAATAAATTATGTGCTACTTTAGTCTCACCACCATAGTTATAATCCGTATCAGTAGTTATATATATTTTTTTCTACCTAAATTGTATATTCAAGACAACTTATAGGAAGACAAATTTTTTACAAGTTGGATGGATTTCACACAGTCTTTTTTTAAATGCCTTATATCCTGATAGCAGCAAGAAAGCTGTCAAATGCACAAGTCACTTCATCCCTGCCATACAAGGACTTCTTGACAGCACAGATGCCCCCCCAGGATCCGGAATCAAGTGTCAATGTCTATTGGTTTCAGCTAACAAAGAACTGATTATCTGATGGCAGGAATCCCAGATCTAGATCACCACCAAATCAATTATTTCTTGGCCCCGGGCCCCCCCGTCTGTCAACCACTGTGAAATCCGTGCGGACGTTGCTGGAAAAAAAAAACAGACACAACAGAATCTCCTATAAACTAAAATATGAAATTTCATCTATGCGCTAGGTGGAAATCTGAATCGCGCACCGCCTCTGCTTGTGTCTTCAAGCACTTGTGCCGTCGTGCGTGCGTTGCATAAACACGCGTTGTTGAATCAACATGCGGGTGTTGGACAGGAGTGCAGGGTGGTTGGATCGGAGCCCACCGCTCTTCTTTGGAGAGAGAATGGCTGTTATTTGAGGGCTCGCTTGAGGAAAGAAGGTGTTTGTTTGACAGACAATCTATTTAACTCTGAAGCCATAAGCTCCGCCCTGTCTGTGAGATTTAACACTTTGACCTATGTTGTGTCGTTTATGGATATCGAATGTGACAGACGAAGGTAATTAGAAAGCAAAGATCTGCATCTTCTAATTAGAATTAGCTTTGGAATGCCATTTCTTTGCTGGTCACAGCTGTGTTTATGGTGAATCACCTTCAAATTAAAAGCCTTCCTGAGGTGTCCTGGCCTTTAGTTAAAGTCATGTCCCCCTTTAATCACGTATGTAAGAAACCAAATAATTACATGTTGCTACATGAGCCAAAGACACACAGGGGTCTGTGAAGTTGGACGTGATAAGACTGGAGTCAACCAGTTGTGACCTACAAAGCACCTATGAGAGGGAGAAGGTTGCTAGATTCTCTCAGGTGGGAGTTTAACGCTGATGAAATGTGAAAATGTGTGTGTGTCTTTTTGTGTTGCATGTGCATGCGAGAGAGTGTTGGTGCACACATGTGTAGTTGAAGATATGAGCTTGTGTGTGTGTGTGCACTTTAATAGAGCTGTTTCAGTTCCAGGATCTCTGCCCACCTCGCTCTTTGTTGTGTTCTGCTGTGGTTTGTGTGTCTGTGTGTCTAGAGTGGCCAGCGCACTTGTCTGTGTGTGTGTGTGTGTGTGTGTGTGTGCGTGCTTTTAATGTGTCTCTGTGGGAGCCTCATGCTGTGGTCGTTTCCCCCTCTCATCACCACTAAGGTTTTTCGCAGACAGGCAGAGAATTTTTTTTTTTTTTTTTTTGTCGCGGAATTGTCGCTGTAATTGGAATAGGATTTCAGCTCCATTTAAGCACTTTGAGGCTGATGTTGTTTGGCAGTTCGGAGTACATTCAGATTTCCTTGTGTCTCTGTGACTCGAAGCTGAAAACTAATTGAAAAACCAGCAGAGTCTGATATTTAAGTGAAGTATTCCACCCCATGATTGAGGGAAAATGTCTTCTATAAAGAGCTATGAAGCAGAAACCTGCACATTCTGGTGACTTAATGTAACTAGTGTTGCAGCAGTAAAAAAAGAAAGCGAGAAAAACAGACTACAGGACAAGAAAACATATTAATATTATAAGCAGTTGATGTGGAATATATGCTGTTTTAATCAATAAACTTGTTAGTGTACCAGTTTAAATAAAGGGGAGCAACATTTGAAACCTGAATTACCAATTTTATCAAGCAAAGGTGTTAATCTGCAATAGGACTTTCACTCACAAACAAGCAACATGTATTCTTAATGATATTGACAGCAAACCAGCTGTACAGTGTAGACATCTTCAGACTAAGATCCCAATAATTTACATGATTCATCACATTTTAATTTCCTCTGCTGGCTGAGAGGATTCTCCAGCCACAGTGTTGTTAAAACACATCCAAAACCACAACGGAGAAACTCTGAAACCAATCCGAGCTGAAAAAAAAGGGGGCAGCGTTTCACCTGGCAGCGGCGGTAAACCGTTTTATTCAGCCTACCAGTTGGAAGAGTGGGCTCACATCCCAGCCTGAAGTATATATACGGTTGGTTTCTGACTGGGCTTTGAGTTTGGACTGTGGTGCAGCTGCACTTTCCCACATTGCCATGCACAACAAAAATGAGGGGGCCGTGTTTTTTTTTCCCTTTTTTTTTTCCTTTTTTCTTTTAAAGAAATTGTGCATGGTGGCCTAAAAAAAAGAGTGGGAAACAGAAAGATCTTGGACAAACAAAAGATGAAGCGTTAAATCTTTTTTTTTTCTTTAGCTGTGGTTTTATTTACAGTAGTTTATCATTTGGACACGGCAGGAAATCTTGCCATCTGCCGGCCTCCGAGATAGTGTGAACCGCAGCCTGGGCGACGGTTATGATGGAGATGATACTAAAATCACAGCCAGACTGTCCATCTGACTGACTGCAGTTAGTCCTTTCACAGCCAGGGAGCTCTCTGCTGATTGGTGCATCTGACTGACCGGAGAGATTCATGTGTCTGGGAAAAACAACAACAAAAAAACAGCTTTAAATACTTAAATACACGCCTGATTACCTCCTAACCCCCCCTCCCCCAACTTGTTTTTAACGACTAAATTATTCCAGTTATTCACTCAAACTTCACGCCGGCGACACACACACAAATGCACACATTCATTTGAGTGTAATGAGTCCATTATCCCAGCCATTCAGTGAATGGCGGTGTGATTTTCTTAATGATAGATGGCAGTTAGAGATATCATTTCTGTACCACACACACACACACAGGCAGGCTGGGTACACACATACTGTACACGCAGAAATTCACACAGCTACCATAGCTGTTGTCATAGTTCCATCGGCACCTTCCTTTGAACTCACATGCGAACATGAAGATTCATCGTCGCAATCACAGAATAAAACCGATGCTCTGGCGGAGATTTTGAAGGTTTATTAAGTCGGTGTGAAATGTATTCAGAGTCATCTTTTATTCATGCAGCCTTCACTTAGTGAATTGGTTTTGCCCGTCGACGTTTAATGTTAAACAGCCACTGGAGAGTATTGAATTGAATCATACGAGTTTGTTTTAATATGAATGAGGGCGTCGCCTTTAACCTCTGACCCCTGTTCTCCTGCTGGCCTGTGATGGCTGTAATCCAGCCATTCAAACCGATCCCGCTGGTTCTTTCCTGGGCAAACGTCCGTTTCTGGCGGAACCGTCAAAATAAGAACTGTTGGCTTTTTAATACCTTAGAATGAGCGGTTTTATATCCGCGGGGAGGGGGTCGCTCTCCCTCTGTGAAGCTGCCGTTAAACAGAAACAGCAGCTCTAGAGACCTTTCATGTTTTTCATGGCCACTGCAGCTCCTCCTAAGTTTGAGCTACTCGGTGAGCTGCAAGCTGCACCCTCCCCACTAGATGCCACCAGAAACTATGCACTGTACCTTTAATCTGTGGAAAATGTTACATAAGTAACGCTGAAAGACCCTTTCAGAGAAACATCAAACAGATAATCTTCCACTGAGCAACATTTTTCCAGTTATATCTAATTTGAATTACATTAAATCAATTATATGTAGAAACTGTCGTCTTTCCAGCATTTTCCTTCGTCAAAGGAATTAGTCTGAGATGTTTATAAAAAATAAGTTTCTTGCACTTCGCTAAAATTAACATCTTGTTTTGAAATCCTTAATGGGAGAGTATGCAGGATCCCTCTCAATCATCAAGTGTGTGTGAGTGTGTCATTGTGTGTGTTGCCTTTTCTACTTTTTTCATCATTTTGGTGGATAAGGACTTCCTAAAACTCACCAGTTGAGTTTTTTTTTAATTTCTTGTTGTACATCCATCCATCTTCCAACCTGTTTATTCATACTAGGTTCATAGGGGTCTGCTGGTACAATCCCAGCATACTGTGGGTGAGAGGTAGAGATACACCCCACACATATGTCTATCATACACCATTCACTCACATCTACGGGCAAGTAGAGTCTCGAACCCAGAAGCGAACCCAGAAGAGAACATGAAACTCCACACAGAAAGTTGCCTGCTCCAGTCCTTGAACCTGCCACCCTCCTGCTGTGAGCAGCCTTACCCACTGCTCCACCGTGCCCGCCTCCTTGTTGTACAGTCCGGTCAACTGCTTATGTGTCTGAACGTCTGACTGGTAACGCGTGTGACACGTCTTCCTCCTCTTTCTGCAGCCTCACCTCTCTCCCGTATCTCCGTGCACTAATAAAGCACAAAAGGCCTTTCGCAGCGCTATTAAGAATCAGGAGAGATTTCATTATTCATTTATTCTTTCAGATCTGTTTCTATCTAGGCCAGAGCTTTCCAGGCTCTGGGCTGGGGATGTTGCTGAGATGTGGATTTCACTGGGACGTCTATCTGGCACAGAATCGGGCTATTCTCCATTATTAATTTTAATGGAAGCCGTCCCCAACGGTGGCGATACCATTCTGTGTCATTATTCAAGTTAAACGCAGCTGTTTGCTCATCCCACACTTCAGAGGAGACTCCTGTCAGGAAGCCGTTTCCTCGCCACATAAACAAGACCTGATTTTGCAGGCTGTTTTCTAATTTATAACTCTTCTAATGTTTATGAATTGCTTTTCCAGAATAAATAAAGAGCTTTAAGTCCTCTCTTGGACAATAAAAAGTCTGATTAAGGGTCTGGGTGCTTGAGGGGTTTCTCCTCTCTTTGGAGACATTGAAAGGAGTCTAATTACGTCCTTGTTTTGGCAACAACAGCCCCTGACAACAGTGGACATGTTGTAAATGTACCCGCGTTAATATCAGAGGCTATCTTTAGCCAGAAGCCTGTAATTAAGCTAAAAAAAACACTTCAGCTTCATATTTCTTCCAGATCCCTCAAGTATTAATAATTTGTTCCAATATATCATTCAAGAGATGCAATAAAAGTTTTAGTCTCGGTACTCAGGTGCTGAGCACATGTGAGTCGAACGCTATAAAAATTTAAGGATCCCCTCCAGACATATTTTAAGATGTTTATATTTAATATTCTACATTATATTTGAGCCTGATATGTTCTTTTTTTCTGCAAGAATATAAAATTATATTGTAAAATCCTGCAGTGTCTAAGATTTAGTGGCATTGAGCAGACAGACTTGGAACACAATATTCATAAATATATTTTAATTAGTTTATAATTCAGTCAAAACAAGTTGTGAGTAATTTTTAATACCTTGGATTGAGCCTTTTTCTCTACATAGGATGTTTTTCACAGCCATTGTAGGTTCTCCGACATGTTTTCGGTACATAATAGGTTGCAATCTGCATCGAGCCAATAGATGCAGACAATGCACCTTTGTCCACTCGTATTTCTTCTTCATTATGTAGTTGTAATATTGTACCAGGATTGGCGCCAACTATTTGTGATGTCCCAAATCATGCTCCTTGGCGTGCCCCTTAAAGTCAGACGTTTACTGAGCTCAGACAAAGTTTCTGCTTTTAACAGATAAAGAAAAAACAGCTTCTCGCATCGAACTGGGCACAACATCGTTCTGCACAGTGAAGCTCAAACATCCAACTGCAGGAACAAGAACAAGTACATATTTCTAAGTGGAAGAAGATCAGTTTTAATGCGAAACTGAAACCAGAAAAAGAAACCAACAATTCTTTTAAAGATCTGAGGCGAATATAGTCTTTTATTATTCATAGATTTTTTTTTTTGTCATATTGGCTGGAAAAAGTTTTGTTAATTGTTATCTGCACATCTTGGCTCTTTTTTCTTTCTAGCTTTGCATGGGCATGTATTCTGACAGCATTCCTTTTACTTTGGTATCCATGAGGGAATTTAATCCACAAAGACACACTTGACTTAGTAGACAGGATCAACGGTGCTAAGAGCAACCCGTTTGCCTCATTAGCAGTAGATTAGCAGGCAGGCTGCAGACGCAGGATATGAGGGCGTGTAGAATACTAGTAGGATGACTCAGGGTTTTCGAGTGAACCATCGACCTGTCACCACTACAATAGCTGATCAAAGGAAGGCGGTTTTCAGCATGTGTCACTTTTAGACATTTGTATACACTGTACATGTATTTCTGAGGGTTGTGTGATTTCAGGTGGATGTCACATGAAAGAATTTTTAAGATATACAGTTTTTAAAGCGTAAAAAAATGAGCAGCAAGGTGCCAAAATAAGCAAGCATGTAAGTCAAGGCAAATTGCCTTTTCATTACTTTCATGGTATATGTCCAAATTCCAGAGCTGTGAACTCGGCTGAGTTTATTCTGGTTGTCACTGGGGATGAACTAACCTTTAAAGAAAATGTCAGGTAGCAGAATCCACTCAGATGAATGTAAAATGCAAAATATCCAGACCTTGACCCTCTGTGGTACTAGTTTGACGTTCCCATGGCTGCGTAAACAAGACAAAACCACAAGAATTTCATTCTCCCTGTTTTGAATGTGATGGGAAGCTCAGACAAGTGCCACAAAAAGGTTGGAAGTCGGACTTCCTTTTCCTGTTTAAACATAGCCGGGACTTATCAGAAAATAGACAAAGATAGTCTTTTATCTTCTGGGATTCATCATAAATTCAAAGCTCAAAGCTGATTGTGAGTTTAAAGCTGAAGTCGCTGGAGACATGATCGCTATCAATGGGCTTCATAAGGATGCCACCTTTTTCTATGGATGCTCTTTTTCGAGATGTAGCGATATTGGGCCCATTTGCCTATCGCAAAGAACCATGAAGCAGTTTGTCTGTCCGACTTTGCTTTGAGGCTGAGCCAAGGAGTAGAAAGTAGAAACCAGGCCTATATATAAAGCCTGCAGTGATGGGTGTGGACATACATAATCTGTAGCAATGTGATGACATAGATCCTCTCCTTGATTCATTTATGATGATTAGTTTTCTGTCTTTACTGTCACTTTTCTGTGAGGGATTATGTGTTAAACTTTTTTTATATTTTACAATGAAATATGGTGTTAGCCACATTTTCGTGATATAATAGAGACACAGTTTGTGCTGTTCTTTTAATCAAAACTGGGTTTATTTGACGTTGTGATGTCACTAACAATATATCTTTGTGGTTTTCAAGAACCACAAATATTTTCACATGTCCTCTCTCAGGCCTTTCTCTACAGCTTTATAAAGAACAGGCTGATTTTGTCTGTCTCATTAATATCAATGAGACTCTCCTTTGATTGGCTAATGGCTTCTGTGGATTGGTAATTTTGTAACATATATTCATAGAACACAGAGACCTTCTTATAATAAAAAAGAAAGAAAATCTCACTGTCTATGATAAGGGATCTTTAATAGAACCAACACTGACTGTTAATATGGTTCTGCTCTCCTTGACTCAACCATTAGCTATGTGAATAAATATTTTATTTTGGAAATTGTTTTGGATGATTGGGATGAGAAAAGGTGACTCACTAGCTTTCACTGGAAAGGATTTAACCGACATGGTTGTGCACTGGGCGGCTCCCACACGAGACTTTGCGTAACTGTGTGAATGTCAGGCAGAGAGAATACAATGAGTGTTCTCAGAGAAACCTCTTGAAAAAACAAAATGAAAAAACAAATGGGATTAAAAAGAAAACAGTGCATGGCCTCTAATGTGTGTGTGAGTGTGTGTGTGTATGTGTGTGTGTGCGTTGTGGCTAAGCGGTCTGATGATGACGATGATGATGATGAATAATCATACAGGCTGAGGTCGGAGGTCAAGTTGCCCACGTGGATATGGTCTGTCTGTGACACAGTCCAGATGCTTTGTGTGTGTTCAGCTTTTGTTTTGTTTGTGTGCATGCGTGGGTGCGTCGAGAGTAATCAGTTTTTCATTGTGACAGTCAAATGTGATTGATTGATATGTTTAAATGTGTGAACACTAAGAATCCATAGAGTTAACACACACTTGCTTTTAGAAGCTTGGGGTCACTAAGCAATGTCATTTAATTTGAAAAACAAAGCAAGATTTTTTCAATAAAGATAACATTAAACTAATCAGAAATACACTCTATACATTGTTAATGATGTAAATGACTATTCTAGTTGCAAATGTGGTTTTTAATGCAATATGTAAATAGGTGTATAGAGGCCCATTTCTCCAGTGTTCTAATGGTACATTGTGTTTGATAATTGCATTAGAAGCTAATGGATGATTAGAAAACCCAGTTTAGCTGCTTAGATGGAGCATTCTTTGATGAAAGCAAAGTTTAAAGAGAAATGTATTATTTTAAATAGAAATCATTATTTTTTACATTGTCAATGCCTTGACTATATTTATTATTAAATTTGCAACTTATTTGATAAACAAAAGTGTGACCTTTCATGGAAAAGATCAAATTGTCTGGGTGACCCCAAACTTTTGAACAGTAGTGTAGGTTTATTTTATACAGACTGATATTTCGTCAGACTCTACAAAATCAGCAAAAATAAAAAAAAAAGGTCTGAAATGGAATGAAAATTAGCAGAGCATGACAGTCAAAAACAAGTTATTCTATTCTATTAAGTCATTCTGTCCCCTCCTGAAGGAGCAACAAAACCCACAATCTGTCAGGGTTCAGTGGCAGGGATTGGAGGCACCTGACCAGACATAGCGATAGTGGTCATCTTGAAACACCTTGACGTGGTCGAGGACATGGAGACAGTGAAATTCAATAAGTGCCTTCATGCATGTGTTGGAAATGATTTTGCACGTCCTCACATTTAGCCCATCTGTGTGCCTGCAGGCTTCGTTCCCAGGCTTCCACGGGCCTCCTGTCGTAATTGCGCCAGTAATTGGTGAAGTGATAACCCCATTTCCACAGGAAATGTGCCCCGGTTTCCTCGCCCCCGCCACTACCACCACTGCTCCCCTGTGGTGGTGCAGCCAACAAAGTCCTCCCCCAGGGAACATTGCACCAGACAGCTAAAGTTCCCCCTGGGGCTCGGCGAGTAGACAAGCAGACGGACCGCCACAACCAGACACAGAACCACATATGTGTAGTTTACAAAACATGGACATGGACAATGCTGCAGGCTGTAGGAGAGTCATTTAATGGAGTCAGGAGTGTAGCTTGTGTGTTTAGAAACAAGAGGAACTCACTTAAAACACCAGGAAAATAACAAGTTTGACTCCCATGAGTGTGAGAAGAATTGAAAGCTCTTTTATTTGGGTCTTACATCTCATTCAAATTACACAGGGGCCAACTCATTTGGAAAGTTTCGTGCATAAAACTTGTCACTGTTCATAAACGGTGGAATAATCCAGCACCGGCTGCAACCAAATTAGGAGACGTCCTTCATGTACAGGTCGGTTCATCATCTCAGCCCTGATGTCTCCTAGAGATACCAGCATGGAAAAGCAGGGCTGACGCTCACATTGTGCTTCATGGATTCTCAGTTGGGACGTTCCGTCTCACTGCTTCCCCGCATTGTTTCTGTGACGTCCTGCATCTCGTCACAGCTGAGTTCAAAGCTGCCACACACACACACACAGGAAGCAAATCTCAATGGAAAAAAGGACCAACTGAGTGACACATGACATCTGGTGTTTGTTTAATTAAGGAGTTGTTCTTTACTTACTTATTTCAATTTGATGCTACTTAATACTTAATTCCACTATGTGAGTTTAAATATTATCTGATTATTTATCTCACAACTTTACTTTTAGCTATAGATGTGACTCATTTGTATTGTAAAATACAACAAATATTTATAGACGAAACCAGTGGTTTTAATTCTTTAGTCTTTTTAGCTTACAAACAGCAATTTGTAGTCAACTCAGATTTCACGTCTTTAACAGTTTCAACAAATTCAACAGCTTCTCACATGCTTTTTGTTCAAATGCTCAAATGATCTGACCAAAAACCAAAAATTCTCTCCCAATTAAACATCATCACATTTAACTTCTGACCCTTTGGAGGGACCCCTAGGTTGGCAACCACTGGAATAAACTAGTTAAGAGCATATAGTTTTAGTTAAAGTAGCTTTACGTCCAGCAGCTACAACAGGAACATGCTGCAGATTAATTATCTGATGACGTCACAGAGAAAAATAGATGAGTCTGAGACCAATCCAACACTGTACTAAAATATTTTAGCGATATCAATCTAGAAACGCTTGTTTTTTCTTACATAGGATGTTTAATGTGGGACTTTTTCTCCTTGCTGTATTGGTTCTTCTACCTAAGTAAATAAATGCAACACTTCTTCCACCATTTGATAGCAGAATCCTAGTTGGAGAATAGAGTCCACATTTGTTCTACGGTTATCCAGTATTTGTGGCATCCCACATCCAATAACCGTTTTGGTAAGAATCTATCTTTGCTTTAACCTCTTTAGTCCTGTTGCCATGGTTACTTGCAGCCTAATATAGGCTGAGCACTGATTTAGGACTTTGATGAAATTGCTGACTGTAACTTTGTTTAAGGCATCTTGCCAAACAATTTTTTAGGGGCCTCTTGCTCATCAACTAATAATTTAACATTGTTTATGAGTCACTTGTGACCTTTTCATTTGAATGTGTAAATAATTGAAGCACATCTATCAAGAAGAAGATGCTCTTTGTCTGTCACCAGCTTCCCCATTTAAAGGCCGGCATTTACAACTTCATTGTGTGAATTGATCCCTACAGTGTGGCCACGAACCCGTAGCTGTGTATAAACTAATCACATAAATAAAAGGAGCATGTAATTAGTTCTCTTGTAATGTCACTGTTCTTTTTTATCATATGATTGATGTCTGCACTACATGCCAGAAAAAAGTAATTGAGATATTGCACAGAACGTTGATTGATAAATTAAAATCAGTCTTGGCTTTTCCATATCAGAGCATAATCTAAGTAAACAAGTCTCATGCTTTGATGGAAAAAAAATGTTTATGCGAAAATGTTTTTGCTGCAAAGCCGCGGCTTTAAATTGGGCCTAAGTACCTTGTGACTAGAAGATGAGATGTAGACAGAGGCCTCATCGAGGAATAATTCACCTACAGCACTGTACCACGTCTGTTGAGATCTTTCGGCTTATGTGCAGCGTGTGTTTGTTCATGAGAATGCCGGCGCACAGATGTATTGCTGTGCGTGCATGTGTATGACTTTGTGTGTGTGTGTGTGTGTGTGTGTGTGTGTGTGTGTGTGTGTGTGTGTGTGTGAATGCGGTGCAATGCAGGAATGTTCTTAGCTGTATCACACGCCACACATTTTCTCTAATCACATAGAGGTCCATCAGAGCTCCCATGACCAGCAGGCTTTAATCTAATGTTCACCATGGATAAAAATACCTACCACTGACGCACACACACACACACACACACATACAAGCGCTACATAAACAGAAATAGACACTTTCGGAGGCAAATATGGACAGGCGGGCAGACGCTTGCACCGATATAAAGAAACCATTCACCGTGCGTCTCTGTCTGTGTGTGAGCTTGCGTGCGCTGGAAGGATTATGTCTCAGCGTTTCTGTTCTTTAACATCTTAACTTTGTCCGTCTTTCATTCCTAGTGACAGGAGTCAGAGGCCAATTGGCCCAGATCAGAGGTCATGACTCTCGTTGACCCCGCTGTCAACTTGATGCTGATAAGAATGGCTGCACTGAGCAGGCGTGTGTGCATGTGTGTGTGGTGTTTGTGCAGGGTGGACAACTTTTACCTGTTGAATATATATGTGGCAAAATAAATCAAAATCCAGGACAGTTCAAGGATTATGTCACTAATGCAAAGTTTTCTGAATTACTGAGTTTCTAAAAAGACTAGATTCCAAGCACATACTGCATACTAGGTCAATGCAGTCATCCCAACTGCCGGAAACTTTCACCACAGCTTTCTCTCCTCAAAGCTCCCATTCAGAAGTTATCGTAGACTGTGAGGTGGATTGATGATGAATTTTTATGTTGGCAGGTATGCGTTTGTGTTAACATCCTGTTGAATGTTGGCAGTGACAGCCAGGCTGTATGGAGCATTTGACACTTTTTGTGTCCTAAAATATCTGTGTGTGCGTGCGTGGGTGCGTGTGCGCCTTCCAAATTAACTAAATGGCTTTCATGTCTTGGAAAAACACTCTATTATTCCAGACTGCCCTCTGAGTGTTTTAGTCCAACTGTTGATGAGAGGTGTTGGCTAAATCATTCATCTCAGCTGTGTATTTGTGTGTGTCTGTGTGTGTGTGTGTGTGTGTGTGTGTGTGTGTGTTTGTTTGATGTTGGTGAGGCAAGGCCAAGAGACACCCCACGACCCACCACACACACACACCCTCACAAATTATGTCGGCATGGTTGCTGTTGCCTAGGCAACTGTCCCAAGTGTAAGGGTGGGGTGGGTGCAGCTGGTGTTTCACGACTGAGTCTGGGGTGTGTGCGTGTGTGTGTGTGTGTGTGCGTGTGTGCGGTGTAGAAAAGAATGTTTTTTTACATGCTGAATAAGAGTCATTCATCGTTGTGAGCTTAAAGTGGGACATTTGACAGGGGAAAAATGAAAAAATAAAAAAAATTCCATGTGTGTTTTGAATGGCATGTTTAGGCTACAGAAAACCACACTGTGTGTGCGTGCGTATGCATGCGTGTGTGTGTGGGGGGTTGTTTAATCTAAATCTGTTTCAGTATTGGACATGTGCTGCTGACTCACTGATTGCACCCACTTTCCAGCTTTGCACATGTATATGTCTGAATATAGTATGTGTGTATGTGTGTGTGTGTGTGTGTGTGTCTGTGTCTGTGTGTGTGTGTGGACAAAGCCACTCTCAGTTCCTACCAGCAGAAATGAGTGTCATCACCAGTCATCCTCAGTGCTACAATGCTGATTTACTGCTGCCTAAAGTGAGGAAGTGAGCTGGATTGCAGCGTGTCTGACACAATAAGATCTTGTGAGGGTAACGGATGTTGACTGTTGCTGGTGTTTCCATTGCAGGGTTTTGGTTTCACATACAATTAAGTGCAGCTTTTCCCGTCATATTGAATTAAGTGACACACCGTAACTCAGAAATGCCGGATGCATGGGTAGCAGAGGAAGACATGAATTTGAACCAGTAGATTCCTCAGTCTCAATGATGTTGTATTATCGATATAGCACACGCTCGATGCTACAGTAAGAATTTACTTAGTTTTTCCTGTGAAAACATTGCTAAGCAGCAGATAACTTTTCATAGAATGACTGATGCAATGTCTACGAACAAGTGAAGTCTTTCAGTCATTTTCTATACCTTATTATTCCTCATTAGGGTTGTGGGGGTCTGCTGGAGCCAATCCCAGCACATTACAGGCGAGAGGCAGGGATACACCCTGCCAGCCCTACACACACCATGAAACTAAGCAGCAGAGAACATGCAACGACGTTTGATTGTAGAAAAGCAACAGGTGTTTTGAATAAGCGATCATCTCTGCAATCACATGACCTATCAGAGCTCACTGCTCTACTAGGACAACGAAATGGAATAGAGCCATTGGTGCTTTTATTGGTTACACCTCATAAATTGGTTTATCAAATGGTGAGTGATTAACTGACCAATGAAAACTACTGGCTGTGAGCAATTGTTGCAAACCATAGAAACATGGCTAAAAATAATAATATTAATAATAATAATAATAAATAAAAAATGTAACATTTATAATTAGGGGTAAATTATACACTAACTTAAACACATTTCTCAATATTAAATTAAATTTCTTACAACTCCATGCTGCTACATGTAACTTTCAGAAATTACTTTCCCAGTAACGACACCTTTGCAGCTCACACACACAGTGCTGCTCACGGCGGCGTCCCCTGCTGTAGCTTGTACACACAACACACACAGAAGAAATGCTTGCACATACACAGACACACACACAGTCCCTGCAGACTGGCTGGTGAGTTGTGAAGTGTTAGACACATTTGGGCTAATTTATCATCAGGAGAAACAAAGAGGGGTAAACTATTTTCTGCTGTCACTCTGCTACTTGTTTTCCTCTCCTTTGTTCAGGAAATATTCTTTAACCCTGTGTCTGTTGTGGTGGAGGAACATGTTGTTTGTTAGTGGCACAAAGTCTTGGACCTGAAACCTTCATGTAAAAATCACTGCACGGGCTGTTATCTGGTCAACTAAGAAAGCTCTGATACACTACACATCGTGCAATTTTTTTATTTTCTTAAGTAAAGTTAAGACCCATCACCCCGAAAAAGAATTACAACATGTAATTTGCTTAACGTGTCGCCCCCTTAATCTTGTACAAAGCACATAAGCTACATTAAACAGGCCTAATCTTCAATAAACCTTACTTATTGCTTCAATTATTTGGCTTGGGTTAAAAACAACACATCCTCCCCTTATTTTTTTTCTGGCAGTTTTCTTCGTTAGGATTTATAATCAAGTCTGAGCCATCCTGAGGCAAGAATCCACTTAGTGAATTTGTTTCAGTGATTTGATCGAAGTCTTGTTTCCATTTCCAATTAATAAAGAAGTGATTATGTGGCGATTCTGTAGCTGACAGGTAAAAAGGCAGGTGATGTTTTTCCAAACTCTGTCATGTTCATGTTTGATGCACCTTAAACAAGAAACAGAACAGGAAAGTTTCTGTTGTGCTGCTGATATTCACTTCTGTGATCAATGAAGCCAATTGGGAAGCAAAACAATTCACCTGTCCAACCATTTTGTGAACTAACAAATCACCAGCTGAGATTAAAGTGAATTAAGTGCATTTATTGCGTGGAACCTTCCTCTCCGACTGTTCCACTGTTCCACTTCCTCTCATTTATTCACTTTCTCCTCTTTTCTGTGCTTTCTTGTTCTTGTTTTCTCTGCCTCCAGGAGTGTTTAGATGTAATTATTATTCCATTTCTTTCTCTGTCTTCATCATTCTTTAACTCTTCTGTACTCGCTCTTCCCTCCCGGTCATCTTATCACCTTTTCCTCTCACGTTTTGTCCTTTTTTTTCATCTCCTCGTCGCTCCTCCTACTCCGTCGACTCAAATATCATCTATCCATCATCTCATAGTCTGTTATTACACCACACCGTTCCCTTTCGCTCTTGCCCTTCATCCTCCGTTCTCCCTTGGTTCTCCTTCCTCCTCAATCCACCCACATGCCCATCATTCCCCGCCCTGTCATCGCTACGAGACTCTCACAGGCGCGCTCTCTTTCTGCCTTCATCAAATGTTCCTGGCCAATCGCCGCCTGTCTTCTCCCATACCTCTTCCTCCCGCTCGTCCTCATCCTCATCCATCAATATTTATTAACTTCCTCCATCAGGATTTCTCTCTCACTCCGCTTCCCTCCCCCTCCCCCTCGTCTGTCTATCATTGTGTCGTGTTTTGACATCTTCCCCCGTTTTCATCTCATAACTGTCTTCACCCATCAGGCCGTTTTCATCTTGTTGTCACTTTGCCATCTCATCTTGTCTCCCTGCTGCTCCTCCTCCTCCTCCTACTCCTCTTTTTGAGTTTATGTGCGCTCACATTTACTTTGTCGTTCGTGGGCAGAATGAATACAGGTGTGAATTGTTTTTTTTTTAAGCAGCAATGAAATATAATGACAATAAATGGGAAAAGTGTGTTTTTTTGCATTTTTAAAGTTGAAATGTTGAGCATAAACTTGGAATACAAGTAAAAACAATAAAATTGTAGGGAAAATTGCATCTGTTCAAAAGGAGATTCCACAGAAACTTGTAAGAGGCGACCTCATTGCACAAGGATGTAAAGTCACACACACTGACACATGACAGGAGTCACCTTATTTCTCCACATTGTGGCTTTATTTTCTAAATGGTGTTTCCAATTTATTCTCAAAATACAGAAAGTTAACTCATGCGTTTCTAAAAAAAAAAAAAAAAAAAAAATCTTCCGTTAGGATGACACAATTACGTGCCAGCCCGTAACTGTAAACAAAAGTCACATGAGCTCACAGCATGCGGCGTGTTAATTGGGCAGAGTTGTGGAAATCTGTCATCCCGCCACGTTCAGACGTTTTGATGAAACTGGACAGCGTCCAGACAAATCCGATTAAAGTTCCTGTAATTTAGTTAAGCGTGATGGACTTCCCTTTGTCCGCACGGGGGAGAAGACAGCTCAATATGAAAAATATGCGGCCGTAGCAGCTGTGATGTCACACAAAGGTTTCTGGCGGGATGGCGTGAGGAGCGGGGCAGAGCGCTCGGGCAGCGTCTTTAGTTACTGGAGCGAGAAAAATCCTAATTTGTGCAACAGCATGGAGCTAAAATGGGCGGCGAGCAAGCAGCACTCGCCACGCCCCCCCCTCAAAGGCTTATCAATGTGGTCTCTCTGACATATTTATTGTATGTGACATCATTAGATTCTAATGAAGCATCAGTGTTAGAGCAGCTTGCTACTGTTGTAGCTGCTGGAGGAGCAAGATACGGACATACGCCTCATGAATATTCGTAGATACGAACAATCGCTTTGTGCCACGTGCCACATCCGACTAGTTTCTGCTGCAAACACATCTCCATCCCGCATCTCATCAAGTTTCATCTTGCATGTGTGGCTTCGTAACTTGGTCACTTCACTGTTTCCGTACGAGTTGACCTCACTTATTATGGCTGGTA
Source organism: Eupleurogrammus muticus (assembly GCA_036785175.1). Classification (NCBI taxonomy): domain Eukaryota; kingdom Metazoa; phylum Chordata; class Actinopteri; order Scombriformes; family Trichiuridae; genus Eupleurogrammus; species Eupleurogrammus muticus. Next base: position 20,978,861 of record JAYKQN010000008.1, read on the forward strand.
AAGCAAAGCTAGAGCTAGTGGTAGTGGCAAAAAAGCGTGAGGCAATCTTAACGGAAGCAGAGGGTTGCAATTATCAAAATGTTGGACATTGTTGAGAAGATAGGCTAATGTGGCACGTGTCTGTGGTGTGAATCTGTCAATGATTGGAAGAATTTACACGGGAAATCATAAAGGTACTGAGCCAACGGCTTCAACAGTCATCTCCAAGAAAAGAAGGAAGTGCATCGGGGAGATGGAAAAACTCGTAGCCATATGGATGGAACCCACTTTCTTATTTAGAGAAGTTATGGCATTTAAATGACCTCAAATTAGGTCACTTACGAACAATTCATCTTACGAACCCCCTGTTGGAATGTATCGTGTTCGTAGTATATACAGTTGTACCTAGGATGTCTTCACATGGAAGGTTCTGGAAGCTGTCCTGTTGAAATGCAACCAAGATAGACCACTGACAACTTTATTGTAGCCTTACGGCCTTTAGAGTTTCATCACCTCCCTTGTTTTAACATTTCACAGCTCAGGGCAAACTGTTCATTAAGTAGTCGGCTGGTTGGGTCTCATGAGGGATCGTTGGCGCTCAGACGCCAACATTCATCTTAAAAAAAGTTTATATTGCAGCAATGTTTTCTGTAGTTTGTTCAGACAGTTCGCCTCAGAAGAGGATAGAAATCCTGGGTAATTGGTACCTCCGGAGCCCTGAACGGTCTAGCTGTTATTTCAACAAACAAATCATAATTTGTGCAAACTTCTACAAATATACTCGGGCTGGATGTAACCTCCCTCTCACCCTGGGTCTGCAGTTTGTCACCTCTTCATCCATCCTTGCATTTAATATCCAGTCTGTCATCATTTCACAGCCTCCTGCCGCCGCTTCGTGTCATTCCTCTCGCAGTTGTTTGGATCGATCGCCGTCTCCGTCAGTCTCCCAATTCGTCTTTTCTCATCCACTTTCTCTCTCTCCGAGACTCTCATTCATCTTTAATGAAGTCTTCTCAGAGCACGTTTTTCTTCATGGAATGCCAACTAACATGATGCATTGCTTATGAAGACCAGATAGAGCAGAGTGTTGATGGTATTCAGAGTAATTCATCACGTCTACCTTAGATCCCGCGTCTGCTCCGGTCGGCTGTAATTTAGATAATTGCTGTGTGTTCTGTTTGGGTAAACTTTAAAGATTTAATGCGGCAGGCACGGTGATGTGTTGGAAAATGGATGCGTTGACATTTGCATTTGATTTGAAGGTTTCTGTTATAGCAGGGGGAAAAAAAAAGAAATACTTTATTTTAACATTCTGTTATCTTTGTTTTTCTGTCCTACAGCAAGAAGCACAAATTACTTTCTTTCTTTGTACTTTATTTCTGTAAACATGATAAATGAACGCTTTCAAAATGAATGTGCTAACTTTTCGGATCAAAACGGTGCCAAACGTCCAGAATGCTGAAGAGTTGTGCTTCATGTTGTTGAGGGAAAAGTTTTCTTTAAGCGTGTGTGAATCTGAATCTTGCAGGGCTGTTGTTAACTTCAAATTAAAAACTGGTACTAGAACATATCATTTATATATTAGTATATTCCTTCTAAAAAGTCTGTAGTTCACAAGAGAGATTCCATTTCAAATAAAAAAAACTACTAAATTGTACTTTAATTTAAATACACTCCGGTGTTCATTCTACATTAATTATGTACTATTACAATAAATATTATTTATAACAATCTTCAATAATGATAATTTAAAAAAGGATTACTTTAATGAGCAGGTGGTCATCTATACATGCATGCTAATGTTCTCATCTCATCAGTGGGAACACATGCCTGGAGTACACTAATCATCTTTTAAAGATGACTACTGTACTCCAGTACTTTATTTTTCAAGTATTGCAGATATTTATCTGCACATATCGCATTTGAGCAGAAATAAGAAGTAGAGAAAGAACAGTCAGTTCCTTACTGAAAGATGTTTGTATTACCTGCAATTGCCTCCTGCCAGCTGTTCTCCACATGTCCTCTAACACAGACCCCTCACTTTTCTATACACATTGTGAATTGGGGCCTATAAATCTATAAATATCTAATAAGATTCCACCAACAGACACAGATCCTCTTCTAATCCTCTTTCTCCTGTTTAAATCTTCCCTTACTTGTATAGTGTCTTTATGCTTGAATACTAGAACACTACAAATTTAAACATGTTAATAATTATTTTAATTAAGTTGAGTAAGTGTTTGGCTGGATTTCATCTAATCATTAAAGTAAGCCCTGTTTAAAAAAAAAAAAAAAAAACTACTACACTACATCAGAGATTTGCTGAAAGCTGTCCAACGCTCCCTCTGAGGAGACTGAGCAGCAAGGAAGTGATGCCAGTTCTATACCGCTGCTTGAACTTCCTGTCAGTCCTCGCTGGTTTTTAAAAAATCCGGATCAAAAGCGATCATCTCGGCTGTCTAGACTGTCTCCAAAGTAACAGCGGTTTACATTCTTCAAACCAGATTCTGAGAGCAACTCTTGTCCATTGATTTAATCTGTTAAAGTGTTTCTCATAAAAAGTTTTACTGCCTAGTACAGACTGTTGCAGTATGTCTAACTGTGTGGTTTCCAGAACCTCTCCACTGTTCCACTTTATATATATATATATATATATATATATATATATATATATACATACATACATATTCTGGGTTACAGCAGCTTGCTAACAGCCTTAATTGTACCCCTTTATAATAATCTGTCAAGCATGGCAGTGATCGCCCTCCTTTCCCTTTATGCAGTCACAGTGTTTTAAAAGGGATTCTTGGCCTTTTAACTTCCACATGAATCGTGAAATCCCTTCATCCCATTCATTAAAATTGTTTTTGGTTTTTACTTCAACTAGAAATTCAGTTTTATTGTATCTATCCTGCCTATGCTTTCTTCATCGTATCTAAAATACGTCTGGGAACAGCTCGAATTGGCAAAACAGATGGTTTGAGTGACTTATCCAGAAGAGGAAAAACAGGTTGTTAACTTGATCAGATCGGATCGAAATCTGACCTAGACAGATACGTCAACCATCCCGTCTGTGGTCAACAAAAAAACATAGAGGTCGGTTGGCTGACATTAGTAGAAAAACATTTTTCAGCAGTGTAATTGAGTTAGGTCTGCATACTAAAACTGCCAGGTTTGAATGATTGATTCTCACAGAAGCTGCCCGTGCTGGGAGTTAACGCCCTCGTGATCCTTCTAAGGAATATTAAGAAGATTATATTCTGCATGATACACTTCGGATCAGATTTAGGTGCTCGAGGAAACACACAGTGTTTCTGAGAGGTGTGATCCATCACTGCGCAGTGAGAAGCACTCAGTACAATCTTAAAAACCTTACAATTCCATTAATGAGAGTTTGGTGAGTTCGCTGCTGCCGTAAGAGATGATTAAATATTATTTTCTTTTAGGTGAACCAACATTGTGTGCTAAAGCTTCTGTGGGAAGCAATTTATGTTAATTATAAGCCTTGATACTGTCCTATCTGTCCTCTCCTCGGGGCGTGATTTATACACCTAATTGGAACGTTTGCTCTGCTGCCTCCCGGCCCTTTGGTATCATTTTGTATGAAGCATCACAGATTGGACAGGTTGAGGAACAATAATATGCTGTGTGCAGTTTACCAATATTATGAGCTCCATTTCCAGGATTCTGAAAGTTAGGCATTTTTTTTAATAAGCCGTTTCTGACTCTCACTGCTGTTGGAAGCCGCCAATAAGTGAAGGCGTGCCCGGCGTTGCTTTAAAGCCTATATGTTTATGCGTTGTGTGAAACGATGCCAAGTCCAATCTACTGAAGTACAGTTGGCAGCGGAAATATTAAAGTTAACAGGAGACAAACGGACGTGAGATTCGCGTCCTCGCTCGGCTTATCGGCTGATCTGTCGCACCATAGTTCTCATAGTTTACATGGCGCAGGAGTGCAATCACTTCTCTCATTATCTGTGGTTTCATAGTCACGTTATCTCTCAATCTGTCTGGAGATGTAGTTCAGGTGCAACGTGTCGGCCTGTAACTGTGTGTGTGTGTGTGCGTCTCTGTTTGTTTATTCGCGAATGATACACCAGAGGTTCTTTGTTTGACCTGAGTGCGCGGCGTGATAAGAGAAATGAAGCCGCGAGGCAAACAACTGACAGTTGCGCGTGATGGATGGAGTGTGGGAAGCATTCTGTCTTTATCCTTTATGTCGGTTTATCTGATTCCTCCTGTTTAGAAAATCATTTGCCTCATATTTGGCGTCAAACATTATGACCATCTGTTACTTTCACAGATATGTGCGATGCTTCTCATGAGAATTTATTGTTGATGCTCATGTGTAACCAAATCAAACTGCCCCTTTGCTGTGGTAAAGGTTTATTTGGATTTATTAAATGTGGTATAAAATGTTACGCCTCATCTATTCACATCAGTCATTAGAAAATCTGTGCTGACTCAAATCCCTAATGTGTCACTTTTTTGTTTCCTTTCTCCTCTCTGTCAGAGCTGATCCACAACGGGCGCCTGCTGACGCTGCCCCTGGCGGCGGGGGACCTGCACTCGCTGCTGCCCGACGAGGACGGGAGGCGTCTGTACGTGGCCATGAAAGATAACCTGCTGTCCACCAGCCTGGACGACATAACGCAGAACCCACGCAAGGTTAGAGCCGGAGGACACACGCAAACACTCGCGCATACCATCCGTGGCGAGGTACGATATAAACAGAGGGCAGGCTTGTGCGTGGATGGTAGTGCGCGCACACAGGCAGACAAAGTCAAACTACGGGAGATTGAGATAACAAACACGTTGGCGGTCTGGTGGGACCTTTATTGATGAGATGTTGAAGAGAAAAGTCACACCCTTTTCACCCAGTTCTCTGATTTCTCTTTTTAATCTCCACTTTCCATATGGACAGAAACAGTGACAGTTCCCTTCTGCAGCTTCAACTATAAACTCAGCTGCTCAGTTCTCGATGTTTAACAAAATATCTCCTTTTTGGGAAAAACAGGGACTTTTGGGCTGAGGACTATCCGTTCTTTTGTGTATCCGATGATGTTTGGCAAGGTTTCAAAGCCTAAAAGCTTTAATGTGGTTAAAAAAACAACCTCTTTTTTATGGCTTCATATTCATAACTTTTTTTTTCTCCAAAACAGACCGACAGATAACAACATAATGGGCTGAATTAGACATGGCCATAAATTTTTTTTTGCAGTTCTTGTAGCTGCTAAAAAAGTGGAATCATTATAGAGAATATCTACAGACACACATCTGTGCTGATAGGTGGACTCTCCCTTTTTATTCATTTTCTATAGCCTAATTATTGATTTATTGTATCAGTGAATGATTCCGCTTCTGTATAATCTTTTTTTTTTTTTTAACATATGAGGACCAAGAACTTCACATCATCCATCCTACAGTAATGAGGCTCAACTAACGTTTTTGTCACCAGTCACCAATTACCTGCAAAACCAGCATTCCACACCCAACAGTATGATTAATAAAATGAGTCCTAACAGATGTAGACTGTACATATAAGCATGAGCCTTCTCCCTGCTTCCACTAACTGTGCATCTGCTGGAAATAGCAGCTCGTGTTTGTCTTTCTTTTTTTTTTTTAATCAGTAAAAGTCATATAACATAGTTGATATATGTCTTTTACTGTTTTATCTGGCATTTTCTTTAGCTGGGATTTATTTTTTATTGCCAGGGCTCAAGCGAGACCCATCCAACGGGATTTTGCAAAAACAACGTCACTGCATGCTGGTCTCAGAACCACCCAAGATGATGTGATTGAGAAATTCAAAACAGTGTTTTTTTTTTCCCCCTTAAAGAAAGAATTGATAACTGGTTCAACCGTAGCCTATAATAAAATCAACTGTAAAAAAAAACAGCATCCGTACTCAAATCAAACCAAGATGTGCAGCATGCATAATTTTATAGATGCATAAAATCTATGTGGAAATCAGTTTCAAGTGATCTTCTTACGAACAATAAGCGGCAACTGTTGAGACAAAAAACGTGTTTTTTTTTTCCAGACTCTGGTCTGGCTGCAGATTTAACACTCAGACATCCAGACAGACATGCCGATGGTTTACCAGCCAGTCAGGTTGAGTTCAGGGTCACAGCAAGGACAGCGACACAGGCCGCCCTTTGCATATCTTTCATAACTCCGCATTGCTGCGTCAAATCCATACTTTCATCTGTCAAGCTGGCAAGCAGGGAGCCGACCAGGTAGGCAGGCCGACACACGGCCAGCCAAAGAGACAGATAGACAGCAGTCAGGCCAGGCCAGACACCCACTCAGCCAGGCAGGCCGCCAGCTTACAGATAGATAGTCATAGTCATCTCATAACTCACGGCTCCCCACCGCCTGTAAAGTTATATATTTGTACATACAGTATTTATAGTTTGTTTATACCATTCCAGGTTCTTTCCCATGTCGCATTAAAACCTCCTCACGGTGCCGTGTTCTCTGCATTTCTGCTCGTGTTCTTCAGCTTTTTTAATCAGCTAAGTGATTCCTACTTTACTCGCCCCCTTTTCTTACTGCAGCTTGGGTAACAGTAGTAGTTCATAAAAGGCAGATTTTGACACAGCGAGACAAACATGGAACCAGGTTCTTGCTCAGTGTTGCCTTTAGTTGTGTTTTTCAGGCCAGAAGATTGAAGACATTCCTTCTGTGTGAGACTACAGCTGGTTACCCACATTACACGAAGGGTCACCGAGGGGTTTGAGAGCGTGTTTGTTGCTTTTTCTCGCGTCGTGCTCTTTGTTCTTTCTCACCGCATCCATCATTTCCATTTTTTTTTTCCTTTTTCTTTTTCAGCTTCACTATCGCTACACAAGTACAGAAATGAACTTTCTTTCGCATAAACCCACATTGTCTCGGTGCAGTTCGTTGTATATGCTGACAGCCAGCATGCTTTTTCATGGAGGTTAGTTCCATTAAATCTTTTACCTGGTGAGAACCTTTAGTGGTGGTCCGTGTTCCTGTCAGTGTGTGGTATTTGGAGATAAGGGGGAGCGCGGCCTCTAATCTAATCTGATCGTCTCAGCTCCCCACCGGGCTCTGCGGGAATGACTCCATCAGGGAACTATTAGTGAATATCCCCAAATTGTTTCCTGAAAAGGTTCATAATTTGTCACTTAATCACGTTCAGCAAGTCTGTGACACACTCGCGAGATATTCTCTGGAAATTCAGATGTCCGGGGCATTGAAACAGCAGTGCGCTGTTTTTTCTGTCAGGGCCATAATAGGGAGATTTAGGGCTGTTTCTAATGATGTATGAAGTATTCATCCCTGCAAAGTCCACAAAAAACAAATTCTGCTTTCATGCTGATTCCTGCAACAGAAGCTGAATATTCTCAACATTTGATATTTCTACAACCTTTCAACTCTGAAAAGAAAAAGTGAAATGTGTTTGACTTATTGTTCCCGGAGTTCAAGAATAACATCCGTGCAAATCCTGTGCGTTACTGAATGACTTTTATTATTATCTTTGTAAGAGTAGAGAGGATTTAAATATTTTTGTCTCCTGTTCAGCCTTGTTTTCTGGATACATGGCTGGCGGTGGGGGATGTTTTATTTTAAATGCCTTTATTAATTTAAAAATAAAAATCTTTTTCACCCACATGAATGTTTCATAAATTCTTAATCATCCATTTATTTGCTAGTTTTCATTTTTTTAACAATATTCATTTATATTCTTTGAGAAGAACCACGCGTTTGAATACATAACGGCAGGCAAATGATGTTTGCATATGCACGTGATTGTCTGCCTTGTCTGTGGAAAAATTTCAATAAAATATCAAGCTATGAAAAATAATATTTTGCCACATTTATATGAGGTGAGATGGAGTGTAAAACAAAAGTATTTTCTTCAGTAAACTGTGCAGTCAGTGCGGTATGCAAAGATAAGAAGAGGACGCTATCAATTCAATCTCCGCTTCGCCGCTCTTGTCTCTGCAGGAATGACTGACTCAGGGAAATATTTGGATTAGTCATCCAGCTGCCATCTGATACCAGGCCTCACCTCTTGCTCTCAATTTTCATGACTCCACTACATGTCCTCCACCCCCCCACCCCCACCCCTCTCCTTTTGGCCCCACATGAAAGCTGTGGATTTAATCCAGTGTTTTTATTATAGGCTGATTACGTTTGCATGCACACAAACAATGCAGCCATGCAGTGATTAAGACAACAAATGCAGGACTCATGCAAACACGCCTGTTTTGATTATAGGGTATTAGTTTGTGGAGAATTTAGTCCACCAGTGAAGTCATCCATTTTCTGATTAGAAGAAAGTTTTTTCGTGGGTGATATTTCGTGAACCAAAAATGAACTGGTCCTTTTAAGGAACCGAACCTGATCAGGCCCAAACCCGAAGCAACTTGTGGATTTACATAGATGCTGATCTCAAGTTTTCACTCAAGTCAAACTTCAAAATAATGAAACATTACCTGTGATGTTCTCTCTGCTTGTAATATCTAACAGGTTCTTCCATTGTAGAAAAAGAGGGAAAAATCTATTTTGTTGCAACAGGACATTCAGTACAGTAACCGTCCTGCTGCTCGCTGATGTCACAAAGGCACCAGACTTCTGTGCAGGCAAACGCACCAATAAGCGCACCCGCCAACCCTGTTGCGTCGTAGCCAGTGTGCTGTGTTTTTAATAACAGGAGCGAACCTGATTCCAACATAGCTGCTGTCGGCTCTAATAAAACGTCGATCTCCATAAGACAGACTTGAATCTTGTGGCAAAGCCAACAACAGAAGAAGAAAAAACTGTCATGACCTTGAACTGAGTTGGAGAAGCAGGTCTGGAGCAGGAGTCTTGTTTGGGTCGGGTGGGTTTCTTAGATTTTTAATGGGTGGTCTCAAATATTCTCTTTGGCCGAGAATATAAAACTTCATAACCATGAAGGCTTAAACACCAGCATGTGCACTGCTGTAACGAGACACTTGGCAAAGGGGAAATCAAATTGATGTAATCATACAAATATTAATAAAAAACAAATCATGTGATTAGCTCATGTTATGCCTGCGCTCGCCTTGCTGCTGCCAAAGCTAAAAGCTTTTCATCCTAAATGTCAAGTGAGCAATAAAAACTGTTTTTGAATATCTTTTCTCCCTCTTTGTTGTCGTTATCACTCTTCTTTTCTGTAGCTGTATTGGCCAGCGAGTCCAGACCGTGTCCAGGAATGCCTCATGGCTGGGAAGGATCCAGAGGTGATTCAACACACACACACACACACACACACACGCACTGAGATTGCATAAGCAAGGCAACATGTAAGTATGTGTTTACTATGTGCAGGTAATCGGTTCAAAAGTCTCACAGGGAATAAAGTTGATCTACACAAATTCTACACAGATATGGATCAGTTTTCATCTCAAGGTCATTTCAGGTTGTCAGTTTCACACAGACCACACATGAAACTTGTCTGTAGACGTCTGCAATAAAAAAAAAAGCATGAGAGATTAAAATCTCAAACGGAAATAAAGTTGAATAAATAGAGTAATAGAGTAAATAGAGTTAATTTTAGCACATTAAACAGAAGAGAGCTCACATGCTGGCAACAATTCAGTTTAGCAAGACTTACTCCGACTGAAGAGCAACATGAGCGGTGGTCAGTGGAGACGGCAGCAGAATGAAAGCAGGTCATTGTCTTGATGATATGTTAATAAAATTCAACCTCTCTCTCTCTCTCTCTCTCCCTCCAGCTGGAGTGTGCTAATTTCCTGCGAGTTCTGCAGCCTTTCAACCAGACTCACCTGTACGTGTGCGGCACCGGCGCTTTCAACCCTCGCTGCGCTTTCATCGCCACCAGCGTCTTCCAACAGGTATTCCTGCAAACAGTCACCTCCTTGCTGTGTAGCCACAAAAGCGGTCACACCAACTGTTATTTTGTATATATTTCTGTGATCGCTGCAGCGCTGCACCTGTGGCTATTCTGACATTCTTCTTTCTTCACCTTCAATGAAGAATAAATTACACAAATAAAGAAGTTACATAGTTGTATACATAGACCAGTGCAATACATTTATATTTATATATACCTGTATATATCTGTATATAGTTTTTAATTTAATTTTTCAATTTTTCTTTTTTTTTTAATTTTTAAAAATTTTTTGTAACTTTTCTAACTGCTGCTGTAGCACTGTGAATTTCCCCACTGTGGGACAATAAAGGAGCTATCTAATCTAATCTAAAAGTTAAATAATAACTAAGTACACATCCCAATATACATTTCACACTCACATCAACAATATATATTATATATATTGGCCAAGTTTATATGAATACAATGATAACATACAATTGAAGTGCCACCCACCATCCTGTGTGTGTTCTGATTCCCACTCTCAGCCCCTATAACAGGTCTATCAGCAGGTGAAATACGTGTGGTGTCTGCCCCTATATCTACAAGCTTTCCTCTCATCTCATCTGTCTGTAATATATCCAATGTGCCTTTTGTCTTTTTGGTCACATCCTGAGTGACACGAGGCGGGGCCGGAGGCTGAACCCAAATGCACGACTCTTCACGGGTTAGATCAAAAGAAAAAGTCTTTATTATGATTCTGTACAAAAGACTCACTTAACATGGGGAAAACAAAAATCACTCTTGCAAGGAGAACAAAAAATCACTCTTGCGAGGAACAAACAAAAAAAATCACTCTAACGAGGATAACGAAAAATCACTCTCACGAGGAACAAACAAAAAATCACTCTTAACGAGGAACACGGGAACTGGGAAAAATAACGAGGCAAAGACCGACAAAACAAGACTGGGAACTTGAGCATGCGAGAACAAAACCTGGTAGTACTTGGAGCTGGGCGCTGGCTCTGACACATGGGACGTGACGAACTGGCACAGGACAAGGGGAGACACAGACAATATATAGGCAGGGTAACAGGGCACAGGTGAAAACAATCAGGGCAGGGGAAGGCAATCGCCTTGGCGGGAAACACACAAGGGCAGGAAGCAAAGGTGCCTGAAACAAGAGGGAAGAGTCATTTCACAATAAAACAGGAAGTGCAGGACAAGACAACACGAGTGACAACTTAACATTTACGACGAGACATGACAGTACCCCCCCTTCTAGGGACGGCACCAGACGGCCCAGGCTCCTGAGGATGGCGGCGGTAAAAGTCATCTATGAGGCCCGGGTCCTCAATAAATCTGGAGGGTATCCATGAGCGCTCCTCCGGACCGTAGCCCTCCCAGTCAACCAGGAACTGGCGTCCTCTGCCTCTGTTCCGGACTGCCAGTAGCTGCTTAACTGTGTATACTGGACCGCCGTCAATCATTCGGGGGGGTGGTGGGGGCTTGGCAGGAGGGACCATGGGGCTATCCTTAACTGGTTTAAGTCTCCCCACGTGGAAAGTGGGATGGACCCTGAGGGATCTGGGGAGACGAAGACGAACAGCAGCAGGGTTAATCATTTTTACAACAGGGAAAGGACCAACAAACCTGGGAGCCAGCTTCCTGGACTCCACGTGGAGGGGCAGATCCCTGGTGGATAGCCAGACTTTCTGGCCAGGCTTGTAGACGGGCGCTGGGCAGCGCCTCCGATCAGCAGCCCTCTTCATCCGGGCCGAGGTTCGCAGGAGGGCCCTGCGGGCTGCTGCCCAGACCCGCCGGCAACGACGAACTAGGGCATGCGCCGACGGCACCGCTACCTCCTTCTCTGTGTCAGGAAACAGAGGAGGTTGGTAGCCGTAGGCGCCTTGGAATGGTGTCAGACCGGTGGCTGCGGTGGGGAGGGAGTTGTGGGCATACTCGACCCAAGCCAGGTGCTTACTCCAGGTTGATGGGTTCTGGGAGATGAGGCAGCGGAGGCAAGTCTCCAGCTCCTGGTTGAGGCGTTCGGTCTGTCCATTGGACTCGGGGTGGTACCCCGACGTGAGGCTAACTGTGGCCCCAATCAGCGCACAGAACTCAGACCAGAAACGTGATACAAACTGTGGGCCCCGGTCGGACACTATGTCTCTAGGGAGGCCATGTAAGCGGAAAACATGGGTTAACATTATCTCAGCCGTCTCCTTGGCTGACGGCAACTTAGGCAAGGCAATGAAATGCACCATCTTGGAGAAACGGTCCACCACTGTCAATACAGTGGTGTTACCTTCAGATAAGGGAAGTCCCGTAACAAAGTCCAGTGAAATGTCCGACCAGGGCCGACTGGGAACTGGGAGGGGATGGAGCAATCCCATCTGAGGTCTCGAGGATGACTTGTTTTGGGCGCAGACTCGACAGGCCTCCACATACTCCCGGACATCCTGTTCCATGGCAGGCCACCAGAAGCGTTGCCTGACGACAAACATAGTACGGCTCACCCCTGGGTGGCAGGTAAGCAGGGAGGTGTGAGCCCAATGAATCACCTGAGGTCGCAGGGGCGCTGGGACAAACAGCCGATTGGCTGGGCAACCACTAGGTGGCGGGCTCTCACCATTGGCCTGCTTCACCTCAGCTTCTATCTGCCAATTCACCGCTCCTACCACACGTTTCAGTGGCAGGATGGGCTCGGGGACCTTGGCAACAGACTCGGGGTCATAAAGGCGAGAGAGGGCGTCTGGCTTGGTGTTCTTGGACCCCGGCCTGTAGGACAAGACAAAATCAAAGCGGTTAAAAAACAATGTCCATCTAGCTTGACGTGCGTTTAAGCGTTTGGCCTTCCTAATATACTCTAAATTTTTGTGGTCCGTCCAGACGAGGAATGGTTGTTGAGCTCCCTCCAGCCAATGTCGCCACTCCTCCAGGGCCACCTTCACCGCCAGCAGCTCCCGATTCCCGACGTCGTAGTTGCGCTCAGCTGATGAGAGCCGCCTGGAAAGATAGGCGCAGGGGTGCATCTTCTGGTCCTTCTCTGACCGCTGCGATAAAACAGCCCCCACTCCTTCACTGGAGGCATCCACCTCCACCACGAACTGACGATTTGGGTCAGGCATTGTGAGAATGGGTGCTGTCGTGAACATGGCAATCAACCTCCTGAATGCCTGGTCGGCCTCAGGGGACCACTGGAAGGGTGTCAGAGGAGATGTTAATGCATGGAGTGGTGCCGCTATTGCGCTGAAGTTTCTGATGAACCGCCTATAGAAGTTAGCAAACCCCAGAAATTGCTGAACCTTCTTGCGGCTATCAGGAGTTGGCCATTGAGCCACAGCGCTAACTTTAGCCGGGTCCATCCGTATCTGTCCCGAGGCTACAATAAAGCCAAGGAACGATACTGTATCGGCATGAAAATCACATTTCTCTGCTTTAACATATAGCTGGTTCTCCAGCAGGCGCTGGAGAACCAGTCTGACATGATGGACATGAGTATGCTGATCAGGGGAAAAGATCAAAATGTCGTCCAAGTATACAAACACAAACAAGTTCAAAAAATCACGGAGGACATCGTTAACAAAAGCCTGAAATACTGCAGGGGCGTTGGCAAGTCCAAATGGCATGACAAGATATTCATAGTGCCCTGATGGTGTGTTAAAACCAGTCTTCCACTCATCCCCCTCTCTGATCCGAACCAGGTGGTAAGCGTTCCTTAAGTCTAGCTTCGTAAAAACCTTAGCTGACTGGAGCTGTTCAAAAGCGGAAGCCATAAGGGGCAGAGGGTAGCGGTTCTTAACCGTAATGGCATTAAGGGGGCTATAGTCTATGCAGGGACGGAGGGAGCCGTCTTTCTTTCCCACGAAAAAGAAACCGGCTCCCGCAGGGGATGACGAGGGACGAATAAGGCCAGCCTTGAGTGAGCTGTTAATATATTCTTTCATGGCCTTTTTCTCAGGGCCCGAAATGGCATAAAGTCTCCCCTTAGGAATTGGGGCACCTGGAATCAAGTCAATGGCGCAGTCATACGGTCTGTGGGGAGGCAAGGACGCAGCCTTGCTCTTGCTGAATACCTCCCCCAAGTCATGGTAATCCACGGGTACCGTCGCTAGGTCTGGTTCTTCCCCTGGAGATGGGTCTGCCCCTCTAGTATCGACTTGACCTATTGCCAGTCTCTGACCCACGGCTAAACAGCTTTCTAAACAATTCTCTCCCCAGGCCGTGATGATTCCGGTCTCCCACTTAACATGGGGGTTATGCCTAGACAGCCATGGGTATCCGAGAACCATCGGATGCCGAGCAGCGTTAAAAAGGTGGAACGACATCTGTTCATGGTGGTCACCAACTTGGACATGGAGCGGTTCAGTCTTATGGGTTATTCTAAAAATAAAATGGCCATCAAGAGCAGTGGCTTCCAGAGGCTGGGATAACAGTTCAGTCTTAACTTGCCACTTGCGGGCCAAACCCCAGTCTAATAAGCTTTCGTCGGCTCCTGAATCAATTAAGGCCCCTACTGAAAATGAGCAACCCGTCAGGATTACCTGGACAGCAGTCAGTGCGCGAGGGGGGTTCTCTGGCGTAGACCGCTGACGCCCCCGAGTATCTCCCCTCCCTGCTGGGCGCCCACCTTTCACTGGACATGCACTCAGCAGATGTCCAGTCTCTCCACAGTAAAAACATCTGCCCTCCAGTAACCGGCGCCGTCGCTCCTCTCTGGACAGCCTTGCCCGCCCCAACTGCATCGGCTCCTCCCTGGGCTCTGGGGGTGCTGCAGCCTGTGGAAAAAAATGAGACAGCGTGGCGGGTTGAGCAGCTAACCGGTGGTGAGAAGGCGTCACGGTCTCCCTCTCCCAGTCCCTCAGCCGATTGCCCGTCCGGATGGCTAGGGCGATGAGGGAGTCCAGGTCTGCGGGTAAGTCCAGGGGGATTAGAAAACTCCGGACGGACGCAGCAAGCCCCGTCAAAAACGTGTCCCGTAGGGCCGCTTCGTTCCACTCGCTGTCAGCAGCGATGGTGCGAAAGCGGATGGCGTAGTCGGCCACCGTGCGACTGCCCTGCTTTATCGTGCTGAGCTCTCTTGCCGCCTCCCTCCCTGGTACTGCGCGATCGAAGATCTTCCGCAACGAGTCTTTAAAAGAGTCTATGGAGGAGCAAATGGACGCTCCTCGAGCCCACTCTGCGGTCGCCCATGCCGCCGCTCGTCCCGTAAGGTGGGAAATCATAAAAGCCACTTTGGCTGAGTCTGTCGGGAAAGCCGAGCGCTGGAGTTCGTAGTGTAGCTCACATTGCACAATGAAAGATTTACAGTCATCACCTTCTCCGGAGAACTTCTCTGGCGGGGCTAACCGGAGCGAGGCTGAAGGTGATCCAGGTGAAGCCGGAGTAGCAGAAGCGGTCGGGGGTGGAGAAGGTTCAGGCTGTGATCGAGGAAGGGCCTGCTTAATCTGCAGGGCTAACTCCCTCATCTCCGTGGTCATAGCCGCCTTAAAGCTGTCCTGGCTGTTGGCCAACCCTTGCAACCCTCGGGCAAGGGATGTCAGGTGTTCCTCCTGCCTTGTCAGTCGGGCTTCCTGGGAGTGGACCGCTGCGGTCAGCTGGCTGGAGTCGGCTGGGTTCATGGCTGGCCAGTTCGTACTGACACGAGGCGGGGCCGGAGGCTGAACCCAAATGCACGACTCTTCACGGGTTGATCAAAAGAAAAAGTCTTTATTATGATTCTGTACAAAAGACTCACTCAACATGGGGAAAACAAAAATCACTCTTGCAAGGAGAACAAAAAATCACTCTTGCGAGGAACAAACAAAAAATCACTCTAACGAGGAAAACGAAAAATCACTCTAACGAGGAACAACAAAAAATCACTCTTAACGAGGAACACGGGAACTGGGAAAAATAACGAGGCAAAGACCGACAAAACAAGACTGGGAACTTGAGCATGCGAGAACAAAACCTGGTAGTACTTGGAGCTGGGCGCTGGCTCTGACACATGGGACATGACGAACTGGCACAGGACAAGGGGAGACACAGACAATATATAGGCAGGGTAACAGGGCACAGGTGAAAACAATCAGGGCAGGGGAAGGCAATCGCCTTGGCGGGAAACACACAAGGGCAGGAAGCAAAGGTGCCTGAAACAAGAGGGAAGAGTCATTTCACAATAAAACAGGAAGTGCAGGACAAGACAACACGAGTGACAACTTAACATTTACGACGAGACATGACACTGAGGGCGAGTGGACACTGATGATTTTTTTATTTGACATTTTTTGTCAAATATAATGTGAATGTAATTTTAGATCCAGTATATATATGACCCCTCTCTTTTCTTTTCATATGGCTTCACTAGCTAGTAGGTTATCTGTTTTAAATTCCCTTAGTTAAGGGTGTGTGTTCGTGTCTCTACGTGCATTTATGTGAGGCTTAAACCTATGTGTGTTGTATGAGAGTGAGTTTGTGCATTCCTGTTAGGTTGCATGTGTGTGTGTGTGTGTGTGTGTGTGTGCTCGTGTGTGTTGGTGTGTCAGGGAACAGCTAATCCCATGAAAGGCCGTGTAAGATCTGAGCAAAGGTTCAGACGTGGTGCTTAGAGGAGCCGGTGGTGCTGACTGGTTTAAGAGTGGACTTCACACATTTTAAAATCCCTTCATTAAGCCTGATTACCCTCAATTAGTAACTTACCACTCACTATGTGCTCTGTGTGTGTGTGTGTGTGTGTGTGTGTGTGTGTGTGTGTGTGTGTGTGTGTGGTTGCCTAGTTCAATAATCTTAAGGAAAAAAAAAGCTTCTGGGGATTTGAATGAAGCAGTGGATGAATAAAAGAGAATAAATTAAAGAGTCACAATCTGCCTGCCTGAACAACTTATTGTCTCTCATCTGTCCAGCTGATGTTCTCGCCATCTGTCAAGAGTGACCTTGTCTCTGTTTTCTTCACCAGTCAGAGCACCAGACTCTCTCCTTCACCCAGACAGAGTGTGGGAAGGGGAAATGTCCCTACGATCCCCTCCAGAAAACCGCGTCTTCTGTAGTTGGTAAACTAACCTTTGTTCCCTCAACAGCAGTTTAATAAAGTATGAATACAGCAGGAACAATGGCGAGATGTCTCTGAGATTATGGGCAGATTGTGAGCGATTGTGCGCTTCAGTTTCACCTGAGGAAAAGAGAATGTGTAGGCAGAAATGAATCATCTGAATGTCACAATCATCAGGAAACTATTGCCACACCAGAAACCAAACCTATGATTCAGTTTTCAGAATGAATTAATAGTTATAGTCCTAGTAGAAGTAATCCAAATTCTTAAGATGATGTTTTATGAACCAAGTACTTGACTCTAACCAACATCTTAACTTCTTTTGGGAGTTGTATGAAATATTTTTGGATGAGAATACCTGGTAAAAAGCCCCATCCTATTATCCATTCTGTGTAGATGGAGAATTGTATGCCGGCATCACCTCAGACTTCATGAGCCGCGATTCCGCCTTCTTCCGTAGTCTCGGCAACCGTCACGTGATCCGCACCGAGCAGTATGACTCCACCTGGCTGCAGGGTAAGTGCAGAAATGTCAAAGAAATCCAGAAGAAACTACAGAGCACAGTTTTTTTAAGCTGATCTCTAACCTGCAGCGGTCGTGTGTCAAGCATCTGCTTTTGTTCAGTTTTATTGCTGCAGGGTTTATGAGACCTCGTGCAGAGTCCTTTTTAGAAATATGCAAAATCTGGAATTTCATTTGATATCCAAGAAATGTTTCAAAATATTCTGCTCAAATTTTACAGTGAGTGTCTTGCCCACCTACTGGGTTTACACCGATGCTTCAGAAACACAAAATAGCAGAAATTTCTATACACAGCTGCTACTCCTCAGCACATTAGCGTTTCTGCTTTCTGTTATTTTCTCTCTTTGATCACAGTCTCCTATAAATGAAAACATGTCACGGCCATTGTCTTTACTTATTGCTTTGTAAACTGAATAACCAGAGTTAAACTGATATCTTTTGCTCTAAATCAACATCTCTGAACGCCCGGTTGGTGTTTTATCAGGACAGTGTGTCGACGTCTGCTGCTGATAACAACAAGATACATGCTGAGTCTTTCTGCTGTTTGTAAACCTGTACCTCCATCCTCCCTTTGCTTGGCTCTATCTGTATCTGTCCTCGTGCACTCTTACATATAGGTTACGTGCATATCGGCTGGGGTGGATACGGCTGATTTATAGTTTACATGTTGTTCTCTCTGCAGATGCCCAGTTTGTGCGGGTTGCGCCGCTGTCTGAAACTGATAACCCAGAGGACGATAAAGTCTACGTGTTCTTCACTGAGCGCTCTCAGGAGGCAGAGGGGGCTGCTGGGAAGGTGCTCTACTCCAGAGTGGCACGTGTGTGCAAGGTATGGACTCTGTTAGAGACAGATAGAGACCAGGTTTGTGTGCTTGTGCAAGATTTAACGTCAGAACTGTCTTGATGTAGCTTATGTAAGCCTGGCTGCCTGCATAGGTAAAGCATGTACGTGCTGGTTAGTGTGTGTGTGTCTATGGAGGTGTGTGTTGAGTGTGTGATAGGATGTCCCTGTCGCCTCATATAGATATAGATAAGCATTTTAATTTTTTTGTATCACTGTGATATGCTATGGATATTTGTGTGCATTTACTTTTTTTGTACTGTCTGCCTTTCATGTGTGTGAACATGTATAGTCCTCTATGTCCGTGTTTGTGTGAATCTTTTTCCCTGTCTATGTGTGCATGTCTGCATGTTATTGGACAAAGTGGAGAATGTGTTGAAAATGCATCAGTAATCAGATTTTATTGAAGAATTTCATCAAAGGGTTTCTACTGTATATTTGATAGATCAGTTAGAATTAACTAAACAATTAAATTTGATGCATTATAATTATTGTAAATTACAGTAATTTAAAAGGACTAATTTATTCCCTATTGTGTGTGTGTGTGTGTGTGTGTGTGTGTGTGTGTGTGTGTGTGTGTGTGTGTGTGTGTAGAATGACATCGGAGGCCAGAGGAGTTTAGTGAATAAGTGGAGCACCTTCCAGAAGGCCCGTATGGTGTGTTCAGTCCCAGGACCAGACGGCTTACAGACACACTTCGACCAACTGCGTGAGTACACACATAAACACCACGACATGACGACCTGGCTAACACATTACATGCACAGTAAAACTAATCACATCAGACAGGCCTCGACCGCTGCACACATCAACAGTTGGAGAGCTGCCACTGAATGCTTCATAAAAGGGAAATTAAGTTGAGACACTGAGCCAGTACAGTATGTGCATGTTTGTGTTTACGAGGGCGAAACATGAGGAGTCTGAGGTTCTCGCTCCATTATTTTGAGGTGATGAAGGAGAGTTCACAGATGGAGGAACTTACAAGTGCTCAACCACTGCCTTGGTGTGTGTGTGTGTGTGTGTGTGTGTGTGTGTGTATGTCTGAATGGTCCACCGTTACCACGGTGATCAACAGCCCTGTTGGTCACCTTGGGTTCGTCTTCGTGCCTCAGCCTTGGTAACCACGGCAACTGGCCTCAACATTCATTTGCTGTGAGTTTATTCATTATAAAGGATGTCCTCGGGTTAGCTTTTGTGTGTGTGTGTGTGTGTGTGTGTGTTCAGCAGCAGGTCTTCTGTGTAGGCGTGTGTCTGTATTCCGAGCAAATCAAGATGTTAGCCTCTGTTTACTCTCTCTGCATGTCTTTCTGAACTTGATTTGCAGAATCGCAGATCACAAGATTTGTCTGCATTCAACTGTGAACCAGTGCTGTTAGTATCCTCAAACACATCAGTGGTGACACAGTACTACTAATGTATGAAGGTGGATAATGTGTGTTGTGTGGTGCCTTCAGTTACATAGGAATTATAAGACTTAACCAAACATCTGAATAAAAGCAGTCACCTTGTTTAGTTCTGGGGTTTGATTTAGCAGCTCATGCTGAAGGAGGCAGCTGTGCTATAATGACACATCGTTAGGATTTAAGATCCAGTTTTTTTGCAGCACATACATGCATGCTGAGATCTTAAGCATATAATTGCAATGTCTCTTTAAGAAACTGGTTTAAGGCCAAACAGCATCCAGGTAAGCTTTGCTAGCAGAGGATAGTTTCAATTCATCAAGCTTTTGCAGCACCACTCTGCTGTCTGTCTTCCCAAATTCCTTTTCCACTAGCCCACTGAAACTGAAATTGTTGGACTAACCTTTCAAGAGAAAGTAAATGCTAGCAGAGGATGGTTTCGATCCATCGTCCTCTGGGTTATGGGCCCAGCACGCTTCCGCTGCGCCACTCTGCTGCGAATCACCCCAGATGGGACTCAAACCCACAATCCCTGGCTTAGGAGGCCAGTGCCTTATCCATTAGGCCACTGGGGCTTCTACAGCATGCTCAATGCTCCTGCATGATGCTGGTTTGATGATATAAGCTAGATAGGCTTTGATAATATAAACTGTATGTACTAATGGGGCAAGCTGTAGAAGCCCCAGTGGCCTAATGGATAAGGCACTGGCCTCCTAAGCCAGGGATTGTGGGTTCGAGTCCCATCTGGGGCGTTTTGCAGCAGAAGCAAATCTTGCCAATGATTCACAGAATATTACAGAGAATTTCTTGTAGCCCTCCAAACACATTATGCATGGACAGGATACTCATACCACACATGAACTTTCAAATCAGAGGGCTAGGGATATTGAAAAGGGATCAGGACAAAGTCAAAGCTGCTTTTGTCTTGTGCTTTGTTCTGACAAGTTTGGGCCCTGTTCACGCTCCTCCTCTATATTGTCACTACAGAACATGCTACCTAAGACCCAGTGGCCTAAAAGATAAGGCACTGGTTTGAGTCCCTTCTGATGGGTCTAACAGCAGCGGAAGCGTGCTGGGCCTATGACCCGGAGGTCGAAGGATAGAAACCATCCTCTGCCAGAAGAGTTTTCCTGGTGGATCAATGAGTCTATTATAATAATAATCCTTCTCCTGAATGAGTTCACACACTGATGGTCTTTGTTGGAGAAAAACTTGTACACCATACAGGGAGATGTAGAATAACCTAGAGATCGAAAACCAGGCTCTTCTAGAAGTGTTTTCCTGGTGGCTGTGACATTAAATACATTTAAATTCTATGGCTCAAACATTATATCTCATTATTTCTAGAGCTAAGTGGTCCATAAGAGCATTACTGAGGAGTCAATTACAGTTATTGACCCATTGGAGGTAATTACAAATGTGTTCAGGTACAGAGCTGAGCAAAGGTCAACAGTTTCGAAAAACAAGAACCCAATACACAATGACTGTAGTTATGTGCATGAAATGGCAGCAAATAGACTTGAAGCATGAATAAACCTTTCAGTTCACGGTTACATGATAGAGATGCGGCTGAGACACGAGCCTCACTGAGGCAGTGCATAAATTAAAATGAGACTGTATCTGTTGCATGAAGCGCAACACTGACATGACTCTGACATGCCATTTACTGCCTAGATACAGGGTTCAATAGGCAGTAATGAAGACGGAGGATGTAGCAGCAGTAAGAGGGAGACAACAATAAAGACTAATAAAATAACTGTAGTGATGTCAAGGTTATGCTGGCTTGGCTTTTACCAAAGCCTGCCTTGAAAATTGGGGTCATGGAGTTTGAAAGACATGGATGATTATCTGACAGGGTGGGTCTGGAGCAAATATGCCATCTGATTATATTACAGGCTTGAATGACACACATATTTAAGCTTTATAGGAATTGCTAATGTTTATAGCGCGTGACCTTTACTGTAGATAGCATATCTCCGTCTCCCAACTTGATGCATATCTGACACTAACATTTCTTTAAGGCCAACGAGTCTTCACTGCTAGTAGAGGATGTTTTTTGATCCATTCATTTTTATCTGAGTACAATCAAGCAGGAGAAAATGGTTTAGTAGTGTTCAAGGTGCAGTAAATGAGTGAAATAACTGAACAATCTGTGGCCTGCAGTGGTTCTGGTTCTTGCTCAGATTCTTGGGGACAGTCTTTATTGAAACTGAATTGCTAGACTAAGCTTTCAAGACAAAGTAAAACCCTGCTAGAAGAGGATGGTTGCAATCCATCGACCTGGGGTTTATGGGCAACTGTCACTGCACCACATCACTGTTAAACACCCCAGATGGGACTCGAACCCACAATCCCTGGCTTAGGAGGCCAGTGCCTTATCCATTAGGCCACTGGGGCTTCAGCAGCATGCATTGTAGAAAGACAATACAAACACTGTCACTAACAGGAAGCAAAACCTTTGGTAGCAAAAACATGAGGCTCATTAGATAAAAGCAATGATGCAGTGAAACAACAATGCTGGTGCTCAGTAGTGTCATCCTTCAACTTTCCTCACATATAGCATATAGTTCAACATTTATGGAATTGCAACATCAAACATTTTTGGAACATAAACTCAGAATATCTTTTCCAACTATGCAGCAACTGAATTACTGGAGCACATCTTTAATCAATGTGTATGTATGGCCAACCAGCTTCCAGTAAATTAAAGTTAGCAACATTTCTTGTGGTCATCATGCACTGATTCAAGATGGACAACTTTAAGAAATTCCTTCTCAATAGTAAAACCTTTGTGGCAGCTTTTATGTGAGCTGCAGCGCACACATGTGCACGTGTGTCGATAGCAGATCAACTTCATTACAGTGATATAATTGCACAATATGTTTCTAACCTTGTATTTTTCACTGTGTTTCTGCAAAAAATAAAGCATGCCCCTCTCTCTTGGTGTAGTTCACACACAAACCCAATTTTGCAGAAAAAGACGCATGAAGACCGAGCAAACTGGTGAGACATGTAATCGGAGACAAGCTAATTTATCATCAAGAAAAAAAAATATGGCTTAACTATGTTCTGCTGTCACTCCAGTGCTTGTTTTCTGCTCCTTTGTTCAGGAAAGATTGCATGTGTGCGTGTTCAAGAGTGGGTGACTCATTACTGCGGCTGTGTTATTTATGTGGCGGTTACACTAGCTATCCTATTAGCCGGAGAGCTAATATGGTGGTGTTACTGTGGTGGATGCCAGCATCGTTTGGAAAGGGTAACGATAGTGGCACAATGGCCCACAGGAGTTTGATACAACCCATCACAACAGAAGGATAACTGGAGAAACACTAAAAGAAACTATGGATTCTTTAAGGCTAACCAGCAAACAGGAAAACTCTTCTAGCAGAGGTTTCAATCCATTAATCTGGGATAACAAAAGGAAGAAAAATGAAGGGAATATGTTTTTTTTGCCTGTTTTTTCACTCTTAGGGCAGACTTGTTTTATTTTGCCTGTTGTACAGTTGCTATTGTTTAGTGTGAAGAGAAGAGAGTTCCTCAATGCCTGTGTCAACAATGCAGCTATTTCCACTGAAGTAAAAACTTCTAAAAGTTTTGACTCTTCAATCAACCAGCCAATAGGAAAAGTGCTGACAAAGAATGGGTTTGGAGGCCAGGAAAGTAACTGTTAGGCCACTGGGGTTTTGGGAACACAAATGTGTACTTAAGGCCAACCAGGCACCAGGAAAACACTCATCATGGATGGTCTCGATCCATCAACCTCCAGGTTATGGGCCCAGCATGCTTTTGCTGCATCGCTCTGCTATCTGGTTATGCTGCCAAATCTTCTCTGGGTTCTTCTTCCAATACAATATAGCTAAGATGAATGTTTTTGACTATTTTATTAAATCATTCATCAAAGTCAATTTATATATAGTTTAGATCACTGTCTTTCAACAACAACACATTGCAAACATCTACAGATTCCCTGATAAACCGCAGAGATGAAGTACAATCCCTGGTTTGGAACTTTGGCAACACCTCCTGTAGAGAGGGAAATAATCGGAGAGCAACTACATGATGTAACAAAGCTCTGAAAACACAGGGAACACCAGACAAAAGCATCAATGTAGTGAGTGAAGCGACAATGTTTGTGCTCAGCAGTCTTTGTCTGCACCACACACTGTTTTTCTGACACTGTCCGTCTGTTGCTGAAATCCACAATTCATAATGAACAAAATTAATCTGCGAGTAATACTTCACAGCAATGAAAAATAATTATACAATTAGTATGCCTACTTTTGTTTGACTTGATCTCTTGCTGTTTGGTAGGAATCAGAAAGATGAGCAGAAAGAGACCGTAGAAACAAGGAGAGCGCTGTCAAGACATGACTGGTGTCTTATCTGCCGTTTTTGTAAACAGGAGACTCAGAGTAAGCAACACGATTGCTCTGTTTGCTGTTTTCTAAAATTTGTGCGAACATATATGTCAGCAGAAGATATTAATCATGCACTGCCTGTTTCTTGCTTTTATATTTTTTATATTTTTTTTTCACTTTCACACATGCACCATAGTATTTAAATGGTGGCACACACAGCTTTCGAGCTCTCATGCACGTACCGCAGCTTCAGCCTGTCTGTGTACACAAGACAGTTGTGACTTGTCAGGAGCATAAACATTTCTAACCAGCATGCCTGTGGCCACGTTTTACACATCTGATAAGGGGCGGCCGTGAATTTGTTTGTGAATACACTTCAGCAACACACACACAGAAAACCACAAACCCATATACGGGAGATTAAGCCATCAGGTTAAGAATGCTGCCAGTGTTGTGTTTATGCCACGCTTCCCCACACAGAAACACTACTAATCCCACCGAGCTTTCAGGGTCTACGGGTCCCTCATGGCAGCAGGGCAGTGGATGCCACCTGGCTGCGTGTGTGCACGCATGTGCGAACGCTTTAATTACATGTTGTGGTTTCTGAGGTACAAAAAAAACACCAGAAAGAAATCAATCACCTATGTTCAAAACACACCAGCGTTGAGTCTTCTCAGTTCAACAGTGAAGAAGCAGCAATATTTGGGTTGGGCTCCTGTCTGCTGTGACATTGTTGCTGTTTTTACAGGTGAAAGGGATTCATTCCCATATGGGACGGATCTATCTTAACCTCAAATATTATGGTGGATGTCATAGTTCGACAGTAAATAACATCACCAGTCTTCAAAAAACATGATTAATGTATTTTTAGAATACTTAACCTTGAAAATCAGTATAGCAACCTCCAAAATCTTAAACTTGAATATGCCTTGTGGTGTAATAAAAGTATATTTTGGACTGCTGTGAACTTAAATATTTTAGAGCAACCTGCTGCTCAGTTTAAATCCTGCGGTTGACAGTGACGTTTGAGTGGACCTATTGCCAAAGATTCTCTTGCTCCTTCTCTGTGAGGATAATGGCATCCTTTCCATGAGAATCTTAGCTCTGCTATTTATCATCAATTAACCTAGTGTTTATTGTATTATTGCCTTATTTGTTTTCAGCACCCCAGATGGGACTTGAACCCACAATCCCTGGCTTAGGAGGCCAGTGCCTTATCCATTGGGCCACTGGGGCTTTGATGAACAAGTTGTAGAGATACAATGTTGACAGAGCAGACATCACAGCTAGAATGACTGACAATGTAAGTGTACAAAAGTAGTGAAGAAATGTTTTTACTTCAGCTACTCCGATCCATGACAGATACAACTAAACTGTGATTAATAGTTTACAGCAACAAGAAGGATTGGCTGTTTCTTCATCACACAAAGTGTCACAAAGACGACTTGGTGTATATGAAATCTAAAATTCTCTCAAGTTTGAGACTTGCAAAAGCAATACACCCCAGATGGGACTCGAACCCACAATCCCTGGCTTAGGAGGCCAGTGCCTTATCCATTAGGCCACTGGGGCTTCTCAATTGAAAACTCTAGTGACACATTAAAATATGAGCGACACAGGAAAATGACATTGGTTAAAAATGTCTCACATGATGAATCAAATAAACAAATATAGATCACAGATGTTCACAGAATTGTAGGCATGTCATTGAATAGTTTCCCTTCAGTGAATTTTAGTAGTTGATGACGCACATGTTTAGGTCTTGAATGCCCTCACCGTTGGTGTTGTTTTAAAGAAAGCATCTGGACTGGGATCACCACATTGGCCTGAGTCATGGCTGTGAGTTTATTGTTCTGTATCTGGAGTTGTGTTTAGTGTTGACGTGTTGGCTGTTGTTGATGCTACTTGTGTGAAATTGTAAGTCAAGCCTCATTGAGTCATAATTATTTAAACTGCAAACAGTCGGCCTTAAGGTGGGTTATGTCTACTTTTTGTCTCTCGCTCTCAGAGAAGGAAAAAGAGGAAGGAAACCTTCTCTGCTGTTTACTGCTAATGTCCCTGTTGTTGTGGTTGTTGTTGTGGTCAGAGAAGAGTCATGCTATGAGGTTTGGAAGTTGGAGACAGAAAGCCCTCTGTGGTCATCTTGGTGTCATGACACCAGAGGCACTGAGGTATTTTCAGACTTTTTCCATCATCTATTTCGTTGCTGAGTGTGTGAGAGGGATTCAATGTTCCAGACATAAACCAGCACCCATATTCCTCTCACTACATCACCCACTGTGCAGGAAAGGAAGTTTGGAAAGTAGCGTGTCAAGATTAGTGGTAGAATAAAACAGGAGTCAGGAGAAAGGAAGGGAGATGCAAGTGAATATGTTTTATAGACCAAACGGCAAATGTGAAGGATGGGGGGAGACTAGGAAAACTCTCATATTCCCAATCGTTCAGTATGATGAGAAGACGTTTTTAAAGGCTAGAACAGAAGACTGTAGTAAAATGATTGAGAAAGAGCATGTAGTGAGGAAGAGGGAAAGACCGGATGGGAAACAGATGGCAGAGGAGAGATGTGATATGTCCACATATTTCATTTATTTCAAATTAAATCCACTTTATTCTGTTGCTTCATTTTATTTATCAGACATATAAAATAGCAATTACCCAGTGCAATGCATCAAAACATTTATAGCTTCTTCTAATTTCCAACGCCACTGAGTTAAACTATAATACATTTGGCTGACCTAATAAGCAATATGATGTGCCAGAATACACACACATATATATGTATATGATTACATACACAGGCACACACAATAAACATCTTCCCCTCCCCCACTACTACACATGACTAAATGATTGATTAGCTTTTGAAAACTTCTTCAGATTGATTTTAAATCGATGACAGCTTTGCTCTGACGATGAACTTTACTGCCATGATGGATGGGAGCAGAATTGATGGGCAGCTCCTTGTGAGCTGAGGCTGAAACAGCTTAATATATGACTGAGCCAGCGGGATTTCTCATTCCTGCCAGATTAACGTGACAAATTAACTGCTTAATTACCTCACCAACAAGCAGCTTTTTATATTGAGTGGCCAAGAAAACATGTTTTGTTATACTGAGGTAGATTAATCATATTTTGACGCCTCCATTCAGCTTTTCTAATCCATCACAGTGTGAAAATAGTTGAATGGAAGCCCAGTTCATCAGAAGGAGAAAAAGAGGAGAAAGATACACGAGGAGAGGAGGGAGAAGGGTGCCGTGTTGGCCAGAGGAGGGAAATCACAGGGCTTCAGTAGAGGGGGAGAGGAGAAGATGAAGTAGGGCAAGTAGGGAGAGGGCAGAGGTCATAGTGTGAGGTGTTGGCCAGACAAGTGGTTAGAGTGAGGAAGATGAGGAGGAGATCAAGAGAAGAGGAGGAGGAGGGTAAAAGCTGTTATCAAAGTGTTGAGAGGAGGAATTTCTGTTTGGGATTTGAAATAAAATTTGGCTTCAGAATTAGAAGGGGAGGAATGGACCATGAAGAAGCAGGTGATGAAGAAAAAATGATCAAAAATGAGAGAATATTTCACATCTGAGATATTGTTTAATCCTCGTTTACTTTCTAAAGAGCATCCTTCTTATTGCCATCCTTCCTTCCTCACACACTTCTTTATCCTCCAAGTCAAATTTTATTTCCAAGTTATCCTCCTAATCAGCAATTCTGCTCCTCAACACCACTTTGATAACAGCTTCTACTCTCCTCCTCCTCCTCCACTCCTCTAACTCTCCTCATTATCTTCTTTCCCCTAACCACTTGTCTGACTAACACCTCACGCTACAGCCTCTGCCCTCATCGCGCTTGTCCTACTTCATCTTCTCTTTTCCCTGCTCCTTGGGAAGCCTCTGTGGTTGTGAAGGTGACACAGGAGAAGTCACGTTTTCACCTCACATAGTGGAACAATATAACCAGTAATTGCAGAAATCCAGTAGAGAAGGTGTGAAAAAAGAAAGTTTGTAAAGTAAAAAAAGACCTTTTTTTGGATTTACATCTTTACATTTATTTTTAAGTGCTGCTGCTTCCAAGAAGTGTGAAATAAAAATGTATTTCAATAGATAGACTGAAGAGGAGGACAGAACTACGGGGAGGGATATTAATGTAACAAGAGATAAGGCAGGAGGTGTTTTTCCTCGAGGGACAATGACCGAGGTGAAGTGAAGCTAAAAGGGTGTGAGGGTCGGTGGGAGGGAGGAGGGGATGGAGGTTAACTAGGTTAATATGAAAGGATGGAACAGACAGTGAGGTGACACACTGAGCAGAGGAAAGGGGAAAACACTAGTGCTCTAACACTGCTGGGTTGACAGCAGAAACATAAAGCAGATGTTAGGACTTTCAATCGATTCAATCCTTAAAATTGAGAGAGACATTCAAGATGAGGATAACAGCAGTGGCTGAAAGGAGGAAAAATATGTCATGGGGAAAAATGATGGAGCGAACAGCAGGTATAGGGCCAATAGCTGAGGGGGGTTAAAGGACTGGACGAGATGGAATCGGGGCTATTATTGGCAAACTAAGATGGCGACGGGGAAATCAAGACGGGCTGTGTGGTCAGAAAGGTGACGGGGAGGAGGAGGTGGATGTTGGTATTCAGGGTCGCTGGGCAGGGAGGAAGAGAAAAGGGAACAGTAGATAGGGGGGTTCGCCTGGGGGAGTATAGCGAGACAATGGGAGGAGGAGGAGGAGGAGGATAGGGGCCGAAGCTGCAGGTCTACGGGCGAGACAACACTATCTTCCCTCAGGGGGAAACGGCCTCTTTTTGTTTAGAGAGAGAAGACACAAGCATAATCATCTGGGGAAAATAGGCCAGACAGACAGATGGATGGGGGAGATGGAGGGATGGAGAGATAGTGGGAGGGAGTGACGGAGATGGGGAAGGGACGGCGAAAGTGAGAAACAAAGAGATCCGGAGCCACCCAGAGGGTTCCTGGGAAACCCAAGGTGGAAGGATGGATGTGAGCAGAAAGTGAGGGAGCGGGGGATGAGCACCTGATGAAGAGATAGGGAAGGAGATTCAGAGAGAAGACAAAGAACAAGGGATTAGCGTTAGGATAAGATGGCGGTCAACTGTCTGACAGTAAAGGAGCAAAGGAGATAAAGGGGGAGGAAAAGAAAAGATGACATTAAGATGTTGCTTATCACCGCAACGTGACTCGAAACGCAGCGCTTGATGTGTTTTAAAACTTTAAATCAGCTTGCCTTCTTCTGCTTCGACTTGAAGAATGATCTGACGATCCACCTCGATTTACCTGGTCAGATCAGATATAAGAGACGCACGCTGACCTAAGGTTTGCCACGCTGGCTTTTTTCTGTGTTTGTGATGAATGTGTGTGTGTTAATCTATCCCTCCCCTGGTAAAGATTAATGACAATAAATCCAGACGAGAGAGATGCAGAAACACGGTAAATCAAGCCCAGAGTTTAACTTGTCACAGAGCGATAACACAATTTAGCCCAGCTGAGCTGTAAATAACGGATGTCTTCTCCATAATCTAAAATGTCTCAGTTTGAACTATGCACCTCACTGAATGTACAGCGAGCTGCTGAGAAGCAAGCAGCAAGGATTTTGCTTTTACATTCACACCAGGTTATTACTTTCATCATTTTAAACAGAAAATCCACCCACTTTACACAATGGCATCAGTTTACCTGTCACAGAGTGTACAGCCACCCTATAATGTCACATTAATGTCATCACTGTGTCTGCTTAACAAATGAGGGCTGTGAAGTTGAAAGAAATTTACCATGTAGGGTAAATCTCATAAACATACACTGTGGAGTTGCATTATAGGAAGTATATGCAATGCTTTTGGAGTTTAACCCAACAGTATTTAAAGAGACTTCATTCAAACTTTTCCCACCCAAAACTAAGCTTTTCCAAGAACAGCTTTGCTGGTTTTCTGTAGTTCACTTGCTCACCTGTCCTCCATTCATCCATAACTGCTTAATCTTATTCTAAAAAATCAACAGATCTGACTCTCCGCCGCTGTGATTTTGACCATTCTTTAAGAAAAACTATATCTTGCAATTATAGAAGTGAAACACTACAGCTGCAGTACCCCTTTTCTTTAAAAAAAATCCTGAAAATTCTTTATGTTCAAGGTTTTGAGAAGCCAGAATAAAAAGAAATCCAAATATTGTGGACTGTAAACACCCATTATACAGTTTTACTTGTGCATGTTGAGATGTTATGTTAAAATGATCAATGTGAAACATATTTCTGTTAAAATGTCTGGTTGAACATCAGTAGAATGCCCAATGCGGTGAGACAAAATGTCTCCTGCACATTCTCTGACTCCCGCCAATGAAACGAAAGCAGTGATCCATCCAGCCAACAGCCTGCCCTCCACCTGCTGCTAACTTAAGAGGAACGACGTCTGAACCACAACCATCACGTCTGGAACGTTGACATTTACCATGTCCGTGGTTTGCAGAAATGTCAACCGTCAAAATTTCCCTTTGGAGCTTGTTCTGTGTTGCATGGTGGTCTAGGGTTCAGAACATGTGATCACATTGGCGCTGACTGAAATCACTGAAGACCTCTGCATGTCAACTCTCCCCCCAACTCCCCTCAATTTCTGAGATAAAGGCATTAACATATATAATTGTCCTCTTTATAACCTTTCGCGTGCTTAAGCCACAGTCCATTGTAACAGGTATCTGTCTAAACATGCTCCCACTTGTTGGATTGTTTCCATGTTCGTCACCTCCGCACATGAACAATTTACCATTCCACAGCTCAGAACATGTAGAAACCAAACAGGGGAGGTCGAGTGCTTATTTAGGTGCACTTTGAAATGAATTTAATCTGTTCTTTGCTCCCTGATCACCTGGTAAACATGTTCCCACTGGGTTTTAAAGGGAGTCTGTTTTTAATCTAAAGTGAAATGGCTTCCACCAGGCTGCTGTATAGCTATAAAAACTTAGCTCTGCAGGTTTAGATATAAATCTTCTGATGCCCTGCTTTTGACTCTGCCTGATCCCTCTTTGAAAAACTTTGAGGTGCTTTGGATGAAAGCATCCACCAACGGCATTAACGGTATATCATGCGGACTAATAAAACAAAACTGCCATAAGAAGAATGTTGAACCAAGTAGAGAGGGGTAAGAGAAAAAAAACTGGACCGGGGAGATGATAATGGATGTGCTTTAAGAAAGATAGGAAGGGTATACTTTGGAAGATTTGAGCATGGCAGAAAATGGATAACTGGCTTTTGTTCATGAGAAAAGTAGAGAGATGCAGGACAGGATGAGATGCAAATAGGAATAATTGCTAAGCATGTATCTGTATTGTGATTTAAGATGGAATATTAGGGTAAAAGTGCAAAAGAAAACTTAATAATAAAGGATATATTAAATAAGGGATGGAGGGAGTGAGCAGTGTGTACGCCGCAGGCAGCAGACTACCCATAGTCCTCTCTGCTCTCCCTGAGGAGCCTGCTGATTATGTGTGTGTGTGTGCGTGATCAACTTTGTGTTCCTGCAGTTATGTGTGTGGGGCTGCATGCATGCGGCCACACACACTTTTATTTCTCTCTCTTTCACGAGTATGTGCTCCGAGTCTCTGTGCGCACGCATGTGTGTGTGGGTGCGTGATGAGATGAGATTAGACTTCCTGCAGGGCTGTAGTTCCACGGAGGCCACCTGAAGCAGCAGGAATGACAGGAATGTGAGAACAGTGATACGCTTCGCTGTATCCATCACCACAACAACATCTCTGCTTCACTGTGGGAGAGGAGAGGACACAAGGAGAGGAGAGGAGAGGAGAGGGAGAAATCAGAGAAGGAGAGAGGAAGAGAAATGAAAGGGAGGGAAATGAGAGAAGAGATATAGAAATGGAAGAAGAGAAAATATGAGAGGGGGAAAAAGCAGGAGAGGACAGTGAAGTGAAGAGGAGGATAGTAGATGGGAGGGAAGGAAGAAGGAGAGAAAACCTTGTTTTAAATGTTTTTTCCAGCCTTTATTGCCGCAAAGGTTGCTAAATTCTTAGTTTCACCATTCACATTTCACAAAGCATTAAAGGTTTCCAAGTGTTTCTTAAACTTCTATATTTGCCCAAAATACCCAAGGACAATTGTAGGGTGAGGCAGGTGAGAAGGGACGGTATAAAAGCGTGAATGATCATGTCTAGTTTAGATTGTGAAACAGCAGTCCTGAGTTTGGCAATGTTTCTTAAATGGAAAAAAAACATGCATAGGTCAATGATTTGTTATGTTGATCAAAGTACAAAGCCTAATGAAATATAACAGGGATTTCTAGGATGACACTGTACAACTATGTATATATAACTCAATACACTGAGTACAATGTTTTAAGCTATGATAAATGAAGCAGTGATGAGGATCTCAGTTTTACCCATTTTTAGCTGTAAACATTGTTAGACATCCAGTCCTTGATTGTCAGTCCAACAATGGTCTCATCAGGCTTAAGAGAAACTTACAGCTGGTTAACATCAGCGTGACAGTAATATGTGATACCCGATATGACCGAAAATAGCATAAACAAAGCAAATAATATTGGACCCAGGACGGAACCCTGAGGCACGCCACAGGAAAAAGCGTCAGTTTCAGACTTGTAGGGATGAAGCACGCAGAGCCTTTCAATCAGGATGGCGTGATCAACTAAAACAATGCATGCACCCACATCAGAAGACAATGTTATGTCATCAGAGACTCTGAGAAGAGCCAGTTCCATGAAAAACTTCTGACGGAAAGCAGATTGAAATTTATCTAAAGTGTTGTGCGCAGTCAAGACATCAGTTAACTTTGGCAACAACTTTCTCTGCATTTTTTTAAGAAAAAAGAATGTTAGATATATACCTATATTTTATGGGAATAGATGGACTGACTTCACTTATTTTTCAAACAAAAGCTGAACAGCTGCATGTTCAAAATAGGATGGGAAACAACCAGATTGCAGGGAGTTATTTATAACAGAGACGAGGCCTGGACCAATACAATCAAGTACCTACTTGAGCACAGACATTAAAATGTTGACGGGGCTTGAGGAAGGTTTAATACTGTCCATCGGAACATTGACCTTGCAGGGAAATAGTAGTAGTGACAATACTTCTACTAGAAATAGTAGAGTCTAATCTTATCCACAATCAAATACTGTGATCCTTATTTGAACAGGCAGGCACATCAGTAGTGACAATGATGGGGATAGTCTAAAACTGGACTTTCTGGTTATCAAAGTAAGAAGCTCTTGGTTCCTTAATCATGCTATTAAACTTAATTAAATAGGTATTTGTAATAGTGAACACAAAGCCTAAAGAATTTCCTCGGTCTCCCTATCTTTATTTATGCTGGAACGGACTTGGCAGAAAGTGGAATCCAATATTATAGGTATATATTCATTAGTATTTTTTAGTTAGTATATAATCCACTCAATATAAGAATTGTGCTTTTACTACCTTAGATTGAGTCATTTTTATCTACATGGGGAGCTTGGCCATTTGTGATGTGCAAATACATTATTAGAAAACTAAAAGTCCAAAGCTAACACACTGTACCTTGAAAATACAATTGAAACATTGGTCATCTGCAGAGTGATAGTTAGCTGTTAGAAACAGCAGCTTGTGTTTTTCTTTTATTACATCACATACATTTTTACAGAACTTGGAATAACTACAACCAGTGGTTGTAGCTGGCCTTCATTGCAATGTTGCTAATTGGCCAATCATTCGGTTTTCCAAGCTACAGTGAAGTAATGTGTCATCGTCTCTCTGTTCAACGATCAGAAAAACTGCATTTAATTCATCTTGTTCAATTAAAAGCTTCCCCACAGAGTCAACTCTGTATTCATTTTCAAACGCTATAACAGGATACAGAACCATAATTGCTAAGCTTTGTCGAAATTGAATAGTGGCGAGATACCGGGTCTTTAAAGACAGACAGATGGAACGAGCGGAACGCCGCACTCCTCCTGATGGCACTGCGTGAGGGGCAACTGTTGGAGCAGCACCGGAGCGGGAGAAGCGTATCAGATGTTGTGATCTGCTGTGTTCGAAATGAAGAGTGAACGTTGAGGCGTGGTGTTAGTTGTGTGTGACAGCAGGTGTTGTTCTCCTGTGGCGGCCGCGGTCCTCAGCTCTCCAACTGTGGCTGGTTAATAATGGCTACAGACTCATTACAAGCAGCCAGTCAGCCATGCTGCCAGCATGCCCGACGCTATTAGTCACACAGTCAGTGCGTTGGATGCCTGCACTGATAACACACAGGCATACACATGATGAATACTAACCACCCCCCAACAACACACATACACAAACCCGTGCAACAAGCAAATGTTACACCTTTTTTTTTACCCTTATTTTCTTTCTTTCTTATTCTCTAAATCCAGAGGACATCTTTATCCTCCAAGGGAAAGACAAGAAGAATCCTCTCATCTATGGCCTGTTTACCACTTCGAGGTATGTACGGTACCACTGGGAAGCAGAAAAACATGGGAGTAAATTTAAAAAGGTATTTGGTAATCTGGGGGACTTTTCTTAAGCCGGTGTGAATGCCAGCACGATGGTGGGAGGGAGGCATTAGGAATAAATTACACTGGGTGGACAGATTTTGTTTTTACAGATTGCTCATGGTAGAGGAAAAAAGAAGCACTGCGTCATTGATATTGATCAACTCCAGCAGATATATTTAGGCTCAGCTGTTTTGTGTTACAGTACACAGCAGCTAAAACATCCAATAAATCGAGTCAAGGAATGAAATACAGAATGCAGTGAAATGGACGACCAGAGACGGGAAAGATGGAATCCTCATGTGATTTTATCTTCAAACAGCGCACACTATTTCGTCTAGCCTTATGTTTTACTGTAGTCAAATGCAATCCAGACAGCATTTGTGACATGATGTGAAGCCTCCGTGTCACAGTCTAATGTGCGAATGTATGACCCCGAGATGATGTTGCACACTGGGATTCACACGGGCCGCGGGGGTGACTCACCTCATAATGAAACACAGTCATCCACGTTAAGAAGCTCATATGAGCCTTCATCATCGTAACATCATCATCACGTTCTCGCCGCGTCGCAGCGGTTGCATTGTGCGTATCAGTTTAGAATTAAGAAGTGCCAGAAGAGCACTGTGCTCGGGTCAAAAGCTGCAGAAAATTTGTATCAGCTGACAGGCGATTTAATATTTCAAAGCCCAGTGTGTCAGATTTAGCGGCATCCAGTAAAACAGACTTGGCAGAAAACAAATATAATATTACAATCTTGTTTTAATTGAGGAATATTTCATTTGTATTATATTACATTGATCTGTTTTTATATACATGGGGAAGTTGCACTACCATGTTTCTACAGTAGTCCAGGAACCCAACGCCCACTTTATGGAGAGGGACTTCTGTCTTTTTCACTAGTTTTGCTGCCAATGTTGTGGATTTTTTCATCAGCTGGTTTCATTCTGCAACTTTACCACCAGATGCCACCAGTAACTACACACTGAACCTATAAAGAGACTTCAAAAAAATAAACAAATATAAAGTTGTAAAGGAAAAATGTAAAGTACAACTCATTCATGTTCCACCCAGAACAACATCGTGCTGTACAGCATTATAAATTAAATGTGTTTGACACAGCATTAAAATGCGCTGGATTGGAGACCATAGACAATATGCTTTCTGTTTGGTGTGCTGTGTTTACAAATTGATAATTTACTTGCATGTGAGTAAAGCTGTCATAACAGAGGGAGAGGAGGAAGACAAAAAAAAGCATCTCTCTGAGGGCAGAGCAATGACACAATCTCATAAAAACGTACAATGGAAAGAGAAGGCCGTCATTAAGAGAGACACTCTTAGCGAGTGACAGGCTTAAAAAAAGCTGTGCTGTTTCTGACGGTACCACATGTTCTGAGAATAAACGGCTTTCTGAGGTGGACGCCCGGGCCCACGGTAGCGGCGGCGCAAGTATGACAACATTTGGCGAGGTGGAGCAGGGAGTTGGTCTGTTTCTGGGTTTTGGAAAAGTGTCTGGAATCTCAGTGGGGAATGGACAGAAATCCAAAGCATCACTCAGGGTGGGGTCCTGACCACAGAACTGCAGCGGGCAGAAAGGTCATTGTTGCTGAGTGGAAAACTTCTCCTCTGGAGCTCTCATGGTTGCACACACAGAGGTTTTTGTCCCCTTTGATGACGTCTGTGGATCGGTCTTTTTTTTTATTTCTTAAAGAGAGAAATGCCCACAGCCTGTTTTCAGAAACTCAAACTCCCTAAAACAAGCTGGCAGGACTTCTGTGAAGCTGTGATGTCATAACTATGCAGTCACCAGCCACCTCTCTTTCAAATTCACAGCCATTCAAATCAGCCATCAGAGACGAAGCTCATTAACAATAACAAGACATATTTAAAATAACCATTTTTTGCTTCAGAGAGGAGAGGTTATTCTAAATGTAGTTGATTTTTGTTATTTGTTATTTAAGTGCTTTAATTGAAACATACTTTTTTTATCATTATTTTAATGATTGTTCCCCATCATACATGAGATCAGCCTCACACACTCAGGTGCGGCTGACTACAACACCGAGAAAAAAACATCTCAGATTTTTTTTTCACTTACAAAAGAGCACAGATAATACAACATATTTGAAAATTGTGGGTTTCTTTGTGTTTTTTCACTCCACATTCGCTCAGGATTTTATAGTAAATAAGCTGCTTTAGATAGAGCTGCTTTCAAGCTGGTACTGAATAGGGTTTGCTCTGCTGAAGTTCCCTTTAGCATGACACGGAGCTCCACAGCAGCAACAGGGACTCTGACAGAGGAGACAATTTCCCTCCAGAGAAAGTGTCATGCTCAAACAAATATACTGTATGTGTCAGCGATCTGAAGTGAGGGGAAACCACCCAGATGCACCACCGCAGGGCCTTTCTATGTGTTCTGGTTCGAACTGCTCTGCCCATCACACGCTGCTGGACTCCTAAGCCCAGACCCGCTTTGCCAAAAACCATGATCTTAACTGCAGTGGATGGGACGTGTTGTGGTGGAGGACCAATGCGCTGAAAGCTGTGCATTCATCCAAACTGGAAACCCACAATGACTCACAGCTCCACATCAGGACATCATTTTCCTATTTTATCTGCTGCTTAAAGACTATCGGAACTCATCAAGTGGAATTATCGAAGAGAGCTTAAGTTTTTATTCATGAGGGCTGGTGAAAGGAGATTATATGAATTTGGGATGAATGACAGTTTTCTTCCCCTCTCTCTATTCAGTGATATTCTGAATGGTTCGGCAGTGTGTGTTTACCGCATGGAGGACGTGGTTCGGGCTTTTAAGGGCAACTTCCTGCATAAGGAGGGGCCCCAGTATAAGTGGGCAGAGTTTACAGGCAAGGTGCCTTACCCCCGACCAGGAACCGTAAGTTTAATACTCCTAAACCTAGTTGGTCAGACAGAAGAAAAAAGGGATTGCTCACTGAAAATAATTTCTCTATGTTTTAGTGTCCCAGCAGCACTTATGGCAGCTACAGCTCGACCAGAGAGTATCCTGACGACGTCATCTTCTTCAGCAGGACTCACCCACTGCTGCAGGTTCGGCTGACATTCAGCTTGATTACATTACATCAATCTAATTCAGTTAGATATGAGCCCTATTTTACAGTATGGAGTAAGTAGCAAGTAACTCAAGTGAAATTACAAAATTAAATTGGCTGCCTGCACTAAAGGAACACGACTCCAACACTGAGAATGTCTATATCAATGATGAACACATGAAACACTACTGTATTGAAGAAAAACTGCAAAACCCTAAACACTCTCCCTGTTTTAGGAGAATGTGCAGCCACTGGGGGAGCGGCCCCTCCTCGTCAGGGTGGGCGTTCACTACAAGTTCAGCAAACTGCTGGTGGACAGAGTGGAGGCCATCGATGGCACCTACGATGTCCTGTTCATTGGCACAGGTGAAATGTTTTCTTAGAACCGTGTCCAAGTTTTATTTGGGTTTTTTTCCACTCAATAAAATGTTTGAAATACGTTGTTCCTGCTGCAGATTCTGGTCTGGTGCTGAAGGCCATCCATCTTCCCAGAGAACACGGCCAGAGTCAGGAGGTCACCCTGGAGCAGCTGCAGGTGTTCCAGGTGCAGAAAAATGTTCCTGTACAAATACATTAAGGACAAACCTGGGGTCTCTGCATGTTATTATAAATTCCTGTCTGATGTACTTTGCAAAAGTTGGTAACTTTTAAAAGAAACACTTTTTTTGTAAATAAGGGGGACAAAATAAAATTAAAAGAAAGAGCTGAGACATACACAGGCTCCTCTGGTTCAGCCGCTCCTCTTAATCTTGTTTGCAAGATATCATGTGGTTGTTGGCTTTTAAATTTTTTTAATTATCTTTTTACAGTTTGAAAATCAAACAACACTGTTCAAACTTGAAGAGTCACATTATTGTTTAGAGGTGATGCAGCAGCCTGCCCTTGATAACCAGGTGACAAAAAAGGGAAATTTGATAAAAAAAAATATATATATGCATGCTTATATAAACACAAAGCAGTAGTTTAAAAAATCTCAAAATCCACAGCATAATGAAAACGTATTTTCTGCAGTAATGTAAAGCATGCATGACGCACGATTCCACACATGTTTTAAACATAAAAACATGATTGATTAATCATAAGGTGTATCTGATAAAAACAGTTCATTTGCTTGGTTAAAAATGTCTTTAAATCCCTTCTATATTTCTTCATTAAAAAAATATTTAAATTCTTTCTTTATGAATATGCTAAGCTATTAGGACTTTCTAGAACTACTAGGATCATTCTGCAGAGTCTGTAAGTTATGTTACAAAAAGCAAAAAAAACATTTTTGAATTGAGGAAGACTTTAACCACCTTACATACTGTTTGTACTGTATACATTTAAAAATTAAATAAATAAATGTTTTAGCATGACACAGTTAACACATAACAGCTGCACGTAGTTATCATACTGTGAAAGCCACAACCACAATATGAACAATTAAGCCAAATATTAATTCCACTGGAGGCTTGAATTCAAAATGTAGAAAAACTACACTCAGATTGATGTGGTTGAGATTTTTGTCTGAGTGTAATCAGGCCATGAGTTTGTTTTTTTATGGTGTGTGTATGTGTGTATTTTTAAGCGATATGGAACTATCTGTGATTACCAGACTGAACTCAAATCTCACAATTATTTTAAATGATTGTGGTTTGTAGCCGCACCCAAAGGTTGTCAATGCAAAATTAATTCAACATGTTTTCTATCTATTTATTTAATCTTTTTCATTTTCATTCATCTGGCTGTTTTCTTTCCTTGCTTCCTCACCGCAGAGATCACCTGTGACAGCTATGACACTCTCAAAGAAAAAGGTAACGGATAAGAGATAGAAACTAACTTCTAAACTTCAAAACTCCCCTTCATACACACACACACACACATACAGTACACACACACACACACACACACACACACACCGCACACATCATACCTATCCCTCATCTCTCCACCTCGTATCTCCAAGGACAGCTTCATCACCAGTTGCTATGGTTACCCGACCTCAGCCACAGCTATAATGAAGAGATGCCACACACACACACACACACAGACACACACACACACACACACACACACACACACACACACAAATGCACTCTGCATTAATAAAACAGACACACATTCACACAGATGTTAAAAAACAAGTATTGTCACACACCATGTTTGTCTCTCACACACACACACACACACACACACACACACACACACACACACACAGAAATGCATTCTGCATTAATAAAACAGACACACATTCACACAGATGTTAAAAAACAAGTATTGTCACACACCATGTTTGTCTCTCACACACACACACACACACACACACACACACACACACACACACACAGAAATGCATTCTGCATTAATAAAACAGACACACATTCACACAGATGTTAAAAAAAAAACAAGTGTTGTCACACACCTTGTTTGTCTCTCCCACACACATACACACACACACAAACACACACACACACAGTTACACTGAGATTTGGACGTGTGACTCGGTGAAGATGATGCTCTCTCTCGCTCTCTCTCCCTCCCTCATTTATTCTTCTCTTCTCGTTCTCCCCTTGCCTTGCTATCAACACTGTTTTTCTCCACCTTGTTTTCTCTCTGTCTATTTCTATCTTTCTGTCGTTCCCCCCCCTCTCCCTCCTCCTGCAGCAGTGGCTGTTTGTGGGCTCCAGTGAGGGTGTGTCCCAGCTGGCCCTGTACCAGTGTGAGCTGTACGGCCAGGCCTGTGCCGAGTGCTGCTTGGCCAGGGATCCCTACTGCACCTGGGACGGACATGCCTGCAGCCCCTACATGCCCACAGTGCGCAGGTATGGACCATCGATTACATCTCTTTGCATATGCTGATCCAAAAGGACACTAACCTGATTTAGCGCCCAGGACCTACTGTAGGCTATTTAATCCTAAAGTCTGAATAGCAAAGGGGAAACATATGGAAGCAATCATCTCAAATCAGATTTAAACCACATTTGTTGATAGTTTGAAATGTGCTTCGAATTACATCAGTTCAGATCTTTCCTATTGAATGTTAAGCATTTTTTCCACTTGACTGATACTTTGTTCTGTTACAAGTGAACAGATTTTGGGGTGCACACTTTTCCTCCACTACCGCCATCATCATCATCATCATCAGTATCACACGTCATCTTATAATATACAAGGGATTCCTGTAGATTTCACTGAACAAACTGAGGCTCCCAAGTGGATTTCCCCTATTCATTCCTATGGGCTACCCCAAAAAAGCTTTCACCTTCTCAGATGTGAATCTGAGAAGGTGTGGGATTCTGTGGGAACCTTATAGAATATTTTTCTTTATATTTGGCATTCTCAAGGATGAAAATCAAATTTCATTGTCGACAGAGGGAGACAATAAACAGTACATTTTCAGAGAATAATTTCCATAGGGGAATGGGGCGGTCATTTTTTTTAAACATTTAAGGAATGTATTGTTTTACATTTAGCAGTGCTTGCCTTGAGTGTTTATTTAACATGTTTTCAATATTCAAAATTACATATATATATATATGTGTTTACAAAGACTTTTTGGGGGTGGAACCAGTGGCCCAGAAGCAGGTCACGCTTTGCTTAATTCCATGGCTTCTTCTCTGCAGGAGGAACGCTCGTCATTTAGGGGAAGATGAGGATCCGTTAACTCAGTGTGTCAGACAGGGAGGTGAGGAGCGAATTCACACTTCTCATGTTCATTCACCATTTTTTTAATCCTGTATATTTATAAACAAAATTTTAGGTTTGAAAAAGTATTATACAAAGATGTCACAACCATTGACTCTAAGATAAGCTCATTAAGCTTATTTGTTAATAGCACATCACATATTTCCCCTGGTTTATACAAAATAATATGCTACAGATATAAGTTAAATAAAAAATAGTGAATAATATCTGATATAATTAAAAACAGACCTTCTTGTATCCTTTCCTCCCTCTCTTTTAGCCGGGCTGCAGGTGGAGGCGGAGCAGAGGGTGATGATGGTTGCAGAGGGTAACAGCACATACCTGGAGTGTCTGCCCCGATCCAGACACGCTGCTGTCACCTGGTACAAACAGGCCGGAGAGAACAGCCCTGAACTCAACCAGGTACACACACACACACACACCTCCACCTTTTAAAATACACAACGCAGACACTGGAAGATAGAAAGATAGAAACCTTCCCAACAATCGTCATATCAAGTATCAGCTTCTGCTTTATTCTCTCTCTGTCTCCAGGTGGTAACAGGTTCCCAGCTGGTTGTGATTGAGCGCGGCGTCCTGATTCGTCGAGCCGAGCTGTCCCACGGCGGCGTCTACCACTGCCAGGTGGAGGAGCACGGCTACCACTGGACCGCTGTCACCGTCCGCCTCACTGTCTGGAGCCCCTCAGCCGAGCGCCTCCTCTCCTCCCTGGCCGGCTCGTCCTATCAGAGCGCCGGGACGCAGCCCTGGTACGAGGACGTGATGGCGCTGATCCACCCGAGGAACCTCGGCGAGCACTGCCGTGCCGTGGGGTACCGCCCCCCACGCAACCACCGTCGCCACAGCGACGTCGCGGCGGAGCCGATCAAGGAGAAGGAGAAAGGGGAGAGGCACAAGCACGCCGGGGGAAGAGGAGGCGGAGCCAGGGCGGCGGGCAGGAAGAGCAGGAGCAAGCCGCAGCAGAGAGCACCAAGGAGTGCCTGAATGTGTCACGGGGAAGGAGGCGGGTTCCTGTGACTTAAACACACAGACATTTATGTTAACACACACACAGTACACTACGACACACACACACACACACACATGCACACATGCACACACTTAACTTATACACTGAGTATGTACAGAGACTTCGACATGCGCATGCACTTATATACGGACAGAGAAAAGCATCCTTTCATTGCATTATGATGACGAACTTTCAAAGTAAGCTACACAAACAACTGAAGTATGTACAGAACAGAAGAGGAGGACGTGGACAGCAAGGACTGTTCCACCCGGACTGAAGACTTTGTGAATAAAAAAAAAAAAAAAAGCTAAAGCAGAACACCTTAGGTTGCAAAGCATGTTGAATGAAGGAAGGATGAAGGACATTTTGAATTTGGAGCTTCTGCAGAGAAAAAAATGCGAGTCTCGTTCCGAAAAAAGTAAAAAAATCAATCAGCCCCTTTGCTGCTGAACGCTGCTGCCTCAAGAACGTTTTTTGTGGCTTTGCATGTTTATGCCCATTACTACAAATCCTGCATACAATAGCACTAACAATCATGCTGCAAAGCAGAGCACATGCTCGTAGATTGGTTTCCTGCCTTCCAGGCAGACACTGGTTTCCATTCATTCATTCCAGTGCTCTGTGAAAATCATCTTGCAGAAACCTGAAATATGTTGTATTGCAGTTGCAAGCAGCATTTTCCAAAAGTTTCCTTGATGATGTGTTCATATTACACGGGACACTCCATCATCGGCCTCCCAAGAATCAAGGTTGAGACGCTCAAATTTCATTGACAAGCCATGTGGTTTTAAAG
This sequence comes from Eupleurogrammus muticus, assembly GCA_036785175.1. Lineage (NCBI taxonomy): Eukaryota > Metazoa > Chordata > Actinopteri > Scombriformes > Trichiuridae > Eupleurogrammus > Eupleurogrammus muticus. Next base: position 21,021,873 of record JAYKQN010000008.1, read on the forward strand.
TTAGAAACACAAGGGGCAAACAAGCAACCATCAGTGTGGCGAGAAGGATTTAGTTGCTGTGTGGCGGCTTGTTGTCAAATGTTGTTGTCTGCTTGTTGTCTCAGTCGTTGGACCACCCTTGACAGTCTGTGTTATAAATACATATTCTTTTTGACCATTCAAAAATCCTAGAGTACACTTAAAGTGAAATCATTGAAAAGCAAGCACACATCTGTGAGAAGTAATGACAGGCAGGAAGCACTGATGACTTTTATTCATCTTTCCCCCTGAAATTTTGGGATGAAATCCTTCAAACTGTTCACCTGGAGTGTTACTTTTTTGGTTTCTTCGGGAAAAGGTGGAGTCTGACCACGAGATGGCCGCGGCTCAGAAAATTGAAAGGCAGAGGAAAGAGGGGGGGGGGGCACTTTGATGAGGTTTCAGATCTACTTTCTCAGGATGTTGACGCTCCGCGAGCCGCAGCTGTACAGACACACCGCGGCGATTTTTCTTTTCCCTTCATGTTCTCCTCAAAGTTGGCTCAAACTTCAGTGGAGTTGGCTGGTGAGGGTTCACAGCGATATCTGGCACTGATGTTAACGCCACAATGAGCCAGCAGCACAGGGAGCTGCTTAGTGCAGGTGGAAGGGAGAACTGACACACAGACACGGTGGTGTGTGTTATAACACCAGGGAAAAGTGCAGTTGGAGTGCTCGCTTGTTTTTTCTGGAGTCTCACATGAGTGTACAGATTTAGTAAATATGTTAAGGTTTTAAAAGTATCTACACAACTTCGGTTTGCAGACAAATGCTTTTTTGTCCATTTTTTTTTGTTTATACGTTTCTGGGATGTTACTGCTGCTATTACATGAGGCTCTATCAAGCCTTTCCATTAACTCAAAACAACTACTTTAAATATCCTCTCTACATTTGTGATTGAACTGTTTTTAAAGGTACAGTGTGTAGTTTCTGACAGTACCTAGTGTACCCAAAGTACCCAAAGCCTGTAGAAAAACCTACAGTGGTCATGAAAAAGACAAAAGATTATCTCTGGGGTCATTGCTTTGTCTGTTCTGGGCTACCGTAGAAACATGGCGGTTCTGCAGATGAAGACCTGCTCCTAATATAGATAATCAGCTCAATAAAAGGCAATAAAACCATAAAGATTCCAATTTTGATCAAATTATACATTAATTAAAACATCATCATTAATATTATATTATTCCTAGACCTGTCCTGCTAGATGCTGTTAAATATTACACACTATACCTTTAAATCTTCTCTTGACATTCATGATTGAAGTGTTCTAATGGATTTACTGAGTCTAAGGGTTATTATACCCTGGCTTCTATCATGGCAAAACATGGGGATTGTAATTGATAGTATTCAGAATGATATTTCTAGCAAGTAAAAACTCGTAAGTGTTTGGTAAATATTTGCGGTTGTGTATCTATTGGACAAAAAAATGTTTTTTTTTTCTTTTTAATGGTAACTCTTGTCATGACAGTGAACGCAGCACAATGACTCTGCCAAATATAAAGATATAAAAAAAGGTGTTCAGTGGTGTTTGATGAAACAAAGAGAAGAAGACATGGTCGGCGAGGACCCGTGAACTGAACTACCAAGACACTGTACAGGAATTGCATGTTTCTCAAACTGTGGTTCGGGACCCAAAAAGGGGCCATTTGTCGTCCAGCCCAACTCAAGAAGTCACATGTTGCCGGTCCTGCAGGTCGAGCTGCTGCTGAAACCTGGAGTCAAATATGGCGTGGTGTAAAGGAGCTTTATTAGACACATCATGTGGACCTGCAGGAGACTCTAGAGTGACTTTAGTGACTTTGCAAATCGTGATTTGTTGTTAATGTAAAGATGTTAAACCAACGTAACTTGTTCCATCGCTGTTTAACTTTCTTCCTCGGTGGTATTTATTTGTTTAAATCTGGAGTGAAACTGCCTGTTTCATAAGTTGTGTCATCATTTCCTTAAAAAGACTCCATGTTCCTCCACTGGTCCCCTTCACCAGTCTCAATAACTGGACACTTATTTGACGTGTGAGTGAGTGTGTTTTCTGTATGCATGAACTGTACGTTGGCGACTTTTTTCTTTCTCTTCTCTTTATTTGTAGAATCTGGCCCATCCTGCAGGTGAAATACATCTTTCTTAGTGAGAATACTAACACGGTAAACAAGGCTTTAACACAGCATGCAGAGAAAACTGAAATAAAAGTAATGACGTTTTTATCTTGAGGAGAAACAAATGCTGCAGCATCAGACCTGAGCTCAATAGTGAATGTTCTGTAGCTTACTGCTTGGATTGGAATGAAAATATCAAGTTCCATCCATCCATCCATCCATTGTCTTCCGCTTTATCCGGAGCCGGGTCGCGGGGGCAGCAGTCTAAGCAGGGACTCCCAGACTTCCCTCACCCCGGACACGTCCTCCAGCTCCTCCGGTGGGACCCCAAGGCGTTCCCAGGCCAGCCGAGAGACATAGTCCCTCCAGCGTGTCCTGGGTCTTCCCCGGGGCCTCCTCCCGGTGGGACATGCCCAGAACACCTCCCTAGGGAGGCGTCCAGGAGGCATCCTGAGCAGATGCCCGAGCCACCTCAGCTGGTTCCTCTCAATGTGTAGGAGCAGCGGCTCTACTCCGAGCTCCTCCCGTGTGACCGAGCTCCTCACCCTATCCCTAAGGGTGCGCCCGGCCACTCTGCGGAGGAAGCCCATTTCAGCCACTTGTATACGCGATCTTGTCCTTTCGGTCATTACCCAAAGCTCATGACCATAGGTGAGGGTAGGAACGTAGATTGACCGGTAAATCGAGAGCTTCGCCTTCCGGCTCAGCTCCTTCTTCACCACAACGGACCGATACAGCGACCGCATCACTGCAGACGCTGCACCGATCCGCCTGTCAATCTCACGCTCCATCCTTCCCTCACTCGTGAACAAGACCCCGAGATACTTGAACTCCTCCACTTGGGGCAGAGACTCACCACCCACCCGGAGAGAGCAAACCACCTTTTTCCGGTCGAGAACCATGGCCTCGGATTTGGAGGAGCTGATTCTCATCCCAGCCGCTTCACACTCGGCTGCAAACCGCCCCAGTGCCTGCTGCAGGTCCTGGCTCGAAGAAGCCATCAGGACAACATCATCTGCAAACAGCAGAGATGAAATCCTGTGGTTCCCAAACCAGGCCCCCTCCGGCCCCTGGCTGCGCCTAGAAATTCTGTCCATAAATATAATGAACAGAACCGGTGACAAAGGGCAGCCCTGGCGGAGTCCAACATGCACTGGGAACAGGTCTGACTTACTGCCGGCAATGCGAACACAGCTCCTGCTCCGGTCATACAGGGACCGGACAGCCCTTAGCAAAGAGCCCCGGACCCCATACTCCCAGAGCACCCCCCAAAGGACACCACGAGGTACACGGTCGAATGCCTTCTCCAGATCCACAAAACACATGTGGACTGGTTGGGCATACTCCCATGAGCCCTCGAGGACCCGATGGAGAGTATAGAGCTGGTCCAGTGTTCCACGACCGGGACGAAAACCACACTGCTCCTCCTGAATCCGAGGTTCGACTATCGGTCGGATTCTCCTCTCCAGTTCTATCAAGTTCCAATTAAACCAATTTCATAAAGAGCAAGGTGTGAGGAAAGGACAGACTTTATTCATTAAAACCTACATTTACTTTGAATGATTTGCTAGAAGAAAAGAGAAGACACATTCCGATGCAGTTAAGTCTGATAATAACAGCCTCTCATATTTTCATTTAGTCCCATAATGATGATTCTGCAACCCTGTCCTTATTACAGTAGAAGCGTATCCCACGTCTGGTCTCGCTGAACCACAATCCCTCTGCTCTACTGGCTCAACGTGTGTGTGCTTGTACAGTACAAGTGTGTGTGTGTGTGTTTGACATCAGCCGGATCAGAGAGGAGCTGAAACACCAGGTCAGAGGCCAAACCAGTAAATCTGCTAAATGGGAAACTCAGCAGTGGATTTGGAGACACTTTTGATGCCACGATGAAATCAAGAAATCAAACCTCCCGACTGTAGCGGAGCCTTGAGAAATTCACCTGGGTCGTTCTCTCAGCTTCTGGGATTTGGCCACATGACAGATCCAACCAGCGCTGATCTACCACTGAATGTGTGTGTGTGTGTGTGACTGAGCTGGGCTGTTTTGTGTCAAAAGTGTCGACCGCAGCCACCATGTCTCTAAAGATGAAATGGCGTGAGGGTGAGTGTGGAGCTGGCAGCCCAATCCAAATCAAATCACATTTGGCGTGTTCCCCGCCGTCAAACTTGACACGCCGCATAAATACATCTGAGCAGCGTGACCGCAGGTGTGTTTAATGGCGTTCAAACACACACCAGATAAAACCTGCGGTGTGTCAAGGTGTTTATATTTTGAGGATTTCCTGCCTTTCTCAAAAGTTCAATCATGGTCCCGGATTGAAGCAGAATTTAAAATGTGCTCCACAACGTATGAATCAAAGCAAAGTAATAGTTATTTTATTATTATTGAAATTCACATTCATATCTTATAATCCAGCCACTGGGAAACTGTTGAATGCTATAACACACTCACTTCTATATACTGATGCTATGCTGTTTATGTAGTGTCTGCTCTACTGTGGCTGGATTGTTGTTTAGGGTGTTTTTCTGAAAAGCTGAAACATGATTTTTTTATTATCTGTATTATCTGTCCATAATTTGATGAATCTTTTTATGTTAATGTAATATTTCACTTTAACCGAGCTAAAAAACAGCATGAATCCCATGATATTTTCTCATGAAAGCATGTGGAACCGTTTCTTTAAAAATAGAAATAAAAAGCTGCAGGGACATTTAAGTTTTCAGGAAAAGCAGATGAAGGAAATCTTTCTGTTCTGTACTTCAGGCAAAGAAAGCCCAACGTGACGCTTCTTATAAATCTCTAAAGTCCATTTTGCCTGTGAGAGGACGCCAGGCCGGTTTCATTCGGAGCGCGCTGCCAGGTTTCTACGTCGTATTCAGCAACCCCCCAAAATATGAAAATAATCAAGCTGTATGGACTCTGGCTTGTGGATATTGTGTGTGTGTGTGTGTGTGTGTGTGTGTGTGTGTGTGTGTGTGTGTGTGTGTGTGTGTGTGTGTGTGTGTAGGCTAATGCGTGTGTATTTGTGTCCCACTCCATACACCACATGAGGAGGAGGCAGATCTCGTAGCAGGCGTTTTTATGGAGGACCGTTTTAAACATTTAGTGTTCCACTCGTTCTGCGCCTCATTCATTACCACGGCCTGGTGTGTTTGACTCTGTTCGGCTGTATTTACGTCTCAGTGCCAACGCTCTTGTGATTTTTTTTTTCCACAACGACTTCTTTACAGACGGAAGGAAACAGTCTTCGATGGATCTCTTCTCGTGTATGGAGACGTTTTTCTTTTTGTAAATATGTATAAAGATCTGCTTTCAATTGAACGTGTTTGTGTCCTGTGGTTTATTTTGTCAGAAATATATACAGATACTGAACATCAAATGAATTGAGACACACACACACACACACAAACACACACAGTAAAATGAGGTTAGGATCCAGTAAAAATGGTGGTGGTAGGCAACTCAATAGTGTACAATTTTGAGATAGTTGTATTTTACTTAAATCATGTTTGAAGTATTCATCAGGTCTCTCAAACTGTGCATTCATGTTGGTTTTTTGTTATTTCATTTTTTTTTTTTTTTACAAAAATCGTGATTTGTAACCGAAAAAGTGTGTAAAGTTAATGATAGATTGTAATATGTAATCCATCTAGGATATAAAACTAGTTGATATAATGTGTCTTTTTTGGGGTTTAAACTATCCGGTACTGTTTTTATATCAATTAGATGCTATTTCTCTTCCATTACATTTATCTGACAGCTTTAGTTACATTTCAGATGCAGATATGACTCAGTGGGTAATAAAACAAGCACACTGTGCATTTCAATACGTAGTTAAAGACGAAACCAGTGGATTCAACCTTTTTAGTCTTTGACATTTGACAAAAGTCTTTTAAGCAGCGGTTGCCACACATTTCACACGCCTACGAGTTGTTAACAACTCCACCAAAGAGAAATAAAACCTCTCACATTTCAATCAATTTTCAAATAATCCAGTATGTCACAAAAAAATCGAAGCTTAGAGAGAAAATCCATAAAATGGAAACTGATTTATGAATCAGCATTGTTTTTTTTTCTATTTTCGTGGGGGCATTTTATACTTTTAGCAGACCGATGACAGGAAATGAGCAAAGCGTGAGCTGCAGTTAATGCTCCACTTAACCCCTGCAGCAGGCCGTCGCAGCCCGGCCAGTGACTTACCCAAGATGCAATGCTTGACCTATGTTGGTCAAGTTATTCGCCAGAAAGTCAGAATTAATGATACTGAACCGAATTTAGACACAAACATGGTAAAAACATCAGTCTCAATTCTGTTTTCATGTTTGAAAAGTTTGGAAAGTTTGACACGGTTGAGTCAAGACTCAATAATCCAAAATAGTGTAAACCTTCTCCCAGCTCATAGTCATGTCTTATTTTATTGTTTATTTTTAAAAAAAATATTTTTTTGGAGAGCCCTGGTTTTCAGAGAGATAGACCATCATATAATATTTATATTCCTCTACACAAACACGCACAACCGGGTCTGGACACACGTCAGTGCACGCTCGCACTCGGGAGATTCGTTCCATCCCAGCTCCTCTTCACGCACGCTGTCCATCACCGCCTTCGCTCCGGAGCAGCTCCATACCGTGCAAACCGCCGTCCAGTCTCTGCCAGGCTGACCACATGCAGTTCCTTCTCATTAAATGTTTAACAACTGGTATGTTGTGCTGAGCAATCTGATGGTTGAAAGAAACGTTCCGATCGTGCCGGATCCCGGACAGCCTCTGCTTTTACCCGACTCCGCCGTTTCCATACCCTCGGGGTAACAAGGGGGTCTGCAGTTCTTATTCCACTCTCTATTTATACTGTTGCGAGTGCACGCCGCTTTCCAACCGTGACAGCCTCTGGTCAAGCTAGCGACTTGCGGCTTCGACATTTTTTTTGTTACCCCCAGAGATGCACTTTGTAAGCACAATCACGGGCAGGAATCTCCTCGAGGGCAACGTTCGGACTGATAATGTTTCAGCCTGAGAAACAGGATATCGCCACAAAGCACAAAACCATGCGTTAAAAGTAAAGTTGTGTTTTGTAGTGGTGTATTATGTTAGGAATGAGCTGTTCTTTCTCAAGTGAGCCTCTGCTGTCCTGCAAAGATGTGATTTCCTAGTTATAATGATAAAAGTCTTTCCTATAACATGGTACTCATGTGTCAGCTCTACAATCTAGCCATAACTCATAGTCTTTTTGACTATTTTCTATATATTTTAATGCCAACAAATCTCATACACAGAGCCAAACCTAGAATGAACTGATCTACTTATGATAAATCCGTCCCACTTCATTGTCTAAAGACTAAACACATGCACTGGCTGATGTTCTATCACCACAGAGACACTTTGTGTAGGAACAGCTCCAGAGACAAATAACAGTGATTTTCACTCTCCGGACAGTGGTTCAGTCTAAGTTTTTGTTTAGAGAGATTTATAAACTTGTTTTACATATCTCAACTTTTTTGACTTTTGCACTGTTCTGTGCACCATGCAATTCCCTGAAATATTTACAGTGTGGACCGAGGTCAAGAGGTCGTGACATTGTAATATCATGAGACGATGTGTCCTGGAGGGGTGCTACATTCCCCTCAGCTGATTGCCTGCGGGCTGGCATATAAAACAGTGTGAGCCTGCCTGTGTTGGTGTGTGCGCAGTGGAGATGAGACATTGTGAACAGAGGTTGGAGAGCTGGTGGCTTTGCTCTCCTGGAGAAACACTGTGGATGGTTGGAACAGCGCTACTTCTCTGGAAGACCTACCTGGAGAAATAGTTACTTGGAGAAAGACTGGACTGAGAACTTTTGATTGTGTTTGATACCAGTGACCCGGGGACTGGAGGGGTTCTCACTGGAGAGACTTGTTGAGAAAGAGACTTATTTTCTGTTCCCCTTTTCAAGAGCCACAGGCCACGATTTTCTGTTGTGATTATAAAGAAGCCAGATTTAATCCTTTTGAATCCCTACCTGTGTTGTGTTAATTCCCCTTACACACCCCATGCACTGCTTGAACTATTCTGTTTGAGTGCAACCTCTCATGATACCCCAGCGTGTAGCACGTCCTGCCAGAGATGAACTCAGGTTGACTCTTGGAAAAAACAAAAAAAACTCCCTTTTTGGTAATAGATCAAGCATTGTGTTCCTTCCTGATAAACTGAGCTCTATGCCGCTCTTCTTGTGTACGAAACTTGACAAATTGCTCTCTAGGTGCCCACAATGAAATAACAGATGATCCCACTGGGTAGAAACAGATATGAAACATTCCCCAAGCCGAATAAATTCTATCAACCTCATCACCAGTCCTGCAGAACCAGTCATGTACAGTATGAGTAATAGTGTGAGGACGGCTGTGGTGAGTTTGGCCATAAATGTGGGTGCGAACGGTTGTAACGGAAAGTTAGTTTGAAATTTGTTCGCCTCATGAAGATGATGAGGGAGTTATTCAAACCTAAATTAGAGCAAATTAGAACGAAACCCAGAGGAGCTGTGTCAGCATTGTCACAGCCGCTCTGTGGTTGTAATTTCAACTTCAAAATGACATATTCAGTAATAACTCAGTACGTCAGAACAGAGTTATTAGATCCAGGTCACTATTAAAATTGAAATAATTGAAACAAAAGGCCATTTCTTTTTGGTGGAGTCAATATTCAAGTCGAGTCAATTTTATTCACAGATTCCGCTCAATGGGATTTAGAGTTTATACAGCAGCAACACAACATCCCCTGTCCTTAGACCCTCACATTATACAAGGTAAAACTCCCTAAAAAACCCTTTAACAAGGAAGAAAAGGTGCAGGATTTCTGCATCCAGGACGGGCAGGCTGTAATGAATATGTGGTTACTCTGTGGTTAAAGGTCTGGTCATTCTGGCAGACTTCACTTCAAGTGAAACAACAAGTCAAGTAAACATAGTGAATCAAAATGTTTTTTATATTTATTGGCATGTCCTGCTCTCTGCAAGGTGCGGAGAAAAAAAAAACATATAAACATTATCACAGAACCCTCCAGTGCAGGAAGTGTGTGCTTAGGAGGAGACCCTTTTGGCACTTGCCACATAGGATGACTCAGTAGTTCAGAGAGTCCTACTTTCACCACTTTGCTCATAAAGCGGTGTAATAAGAGGTTTGGACACTTCCCTTTCCCTTTCACTCAAGTTCTCGTACTTGAGGAGACCGTCTGCTCATGACTAAGATTTAATTTACTTCCTCAGACACTTAAATTAATTCCAGCAGACATTTCAGGACATCAGGGCAGGCTTACACACGTTTATTCCCACACACGCTTTTCTTTGAACGCGACCTTGCCACTGACGGATGAATACATTTACTTCTGTAAACTTTTCACAACAAATTTTCAAATGAAATGTTCAAAGCCCACCATTATCTCTTTGACACGAGCATAGGTGTGTAAAATAAAAATGTATGGTCTTGTGCTCCAATTAACCTGCATTGGTGTTGGAAATAACAGTTTCATAAAACAGATATCAATGTTCCATTTAAAATTAGATGTAATGATACAAGGTGGAGCAGTGGGTCGAGCTGCTCAAAATATAAAGCCACAACTTCAAGTCCTTGGTCTAGGATCTTTCTGTGTGGAGTTTCATATTCTCCCTGTGTCTGCAAGGGTTCTCTCCAGGTTCTCCTGCTTCCTCTACACTATAATTACATGCTGAGGTGGATTGGAGATTCTAAATTACCTGGTGAGATTTAGAATGTAGGCTGTCTGGGGTGCACAATTTTGGGATTGGCTCCAGCAGACCCCTGTGACTCTAGTGAGGAATGAGCAGATGCAGTAAATGGATGGACAGATATAATGATGTATTGAAATAAAATAGTAGTAAAGAGTCAAATCAAGTCAATTTTCTTTGTATAGCTTAAAACTCACAAACACAGATTCACCTCAATGGGTTTTACATGTTGTACAAAAGCAACACAACATCTCCTGACTTTAGACCCTCACATCGCACAAGGTAAAAACTCTTTAACATGGAAGAAAAATAGAAGAACCCTTATGAAGAAAAGACAGAGCAGGAACGGACTCCAATAGATTATGCGAACAGGATGGAAACAATACATTCAACAGGAAAAGTTGAACATGACATCAAATACAATAACAGAAATATATTGAATTGTGTTGTATGTGGAGGGTAAACCAGGGCAGTAACAGACCCTCCAACAACTGAAGATCCTTCAGTGGCTGCACTACAGCATGTTCTGAAAATGAGTAAAACATAAAAAACACAGGGCAGGACTCTGGGAACACAACAGATCGAAAAAGCATGTCAGTGGGGCATGACCATTGCAGAAAGAAAAAGAAGCTCGGATATCCCAGCTTGATATCCCAGCCATCTAAATCTGTAGCAGCATAACAATGTTCTAGACCCGTCCTAACTATAAACTTCTTCGAAAAGGAAAGTTTTAACCTGTTCTTAAATATAAGAAGGGTTTCTGCCCCCCAGATAGAAACAGGAAGGTGGTTCCACAGAAGATTAGCCTGATAGTTGAAGGCTCTGCCTCCCATTTTAATTTTAGAAATTCTGGGAACCTCCAACAAGCTGCGTTTTGGGAGCATAATATTCTGGATGGGTGATACAGAAAGACTATGAGGGACCAAAGCTTTGAGAGGGGTTTACTCAGCTGGTGGAGTCTAATCTAATTGTGTCTAGACGAGTTAAAAATGAACTTTGAGGCGATGAGAAAGCCAGATGTGATCCAGAAATGATGTTGAATTCTTCCAGTTTTCCAGCAGAATATCTGAGCTGCACGGCCCTCACCGCTGGACGGTTATCACAGCTCTAACACAATGAGGAAGCAACCGGCGAGCATCACTGCTGGTTTAGATTGGGAAAAGGATGCTACAAGTCGGCCTCTGAAGCAGACGGCTGACCTGCTCCTGAACTGACATATCATACATGATTTATGGGACCAGTCATTGTCATTTTGGTTGCCAGTGTGCATCATGCAAGAATCCAGCTTCTGCAATCAAAAACCACATCTGTGTGCAGGCACGTGCTTTCAATTAGCTTCGTATCCCTCCCCTTCGTTTTCCTTGTGTTGCCTTTGTTGTGGCCGTTACTCATCATTCAAAACAGCTTTTCTCTGGCAATAAGAGGAGAATATCTGGTGAAGACTTGCAGGTTATTGGGTGCTCTACTGGGAAACAGCATGGAAACTATCGGCACATTTCAGAGGCTTAATTGTCTATAGGTAAACGTCTCCAGCTTTGATTTTGTTTGGCAGAGACTCTGAGGGAACTAATGGGATATAACAGCCGATTCCCCCAGCGAGAGAGGGGGAGCAGCTGGTCTGGATGGAGCAGATTAGAGATTTTGCCAGATCTATATGTGGTGACAGTGTGGTTTTTGAATTGTCTCTCCTCCTCCTCTGCTGCAGTGTTTGTCATTTCTGACCACATTCAAGGGTTTAAAGAAGCCACAGATGCTGGCGCGGTTCCCAAACATGTCCAAGTGAGAGCTCCCCGTTATTTAGGCCCTGCTCTGTTTACCGTCAATTTTAAATAATTTCGAAAAACACTTTTCTCATACCGACGCGTGAGCCAAAAGGAGAACGGCAGTTTAGCAGCTAATTAAAAAAAGACACAAGTGTGAATCTTGACCTGATTTCAGTTTGGCACAGACGATTATTTAAATGAGGACTGGGACTGCTGGTAATTATGAGTCATGAGTATCATGAATAAGATGATATTGTCACAAGAAAGGATCCTTTGTTTATGTCATTATCTCTCTCAAAATCTAGAAATACTATTATCACATTGCTGGTGTGATTTGAGTATTTCATGCCTTGAACTTTGCTATAATTGTAACGTATATAAATACAGTGAACAACTCTTGTTATTTGTAGCCATATATTTAAAGATATATCGATTGAAAAGTGACTTATTTAAAGTGTGTTTTACTTCAAAACATTGCTAGGATATTTAGTTTTAGTTTAGAGACATTTAGTTTTTGAATATGTGTTCAGTAATATTAAGTAGTTGTCTAGCCTTCATGGTTTTCTAATGTGCAGATATGTCACCATTTTAGTGCAACGTGGCTGCATGATGCAAGTAAAAATATAAAACCGTGATGGGGTGTAACCCCTAAAAAACTTGGTACCAGTTATTTTAAATCTCTTAAAAGGTTTTAAAAAATTAAAAACACAAGCTATCAACTCTTTTTATATTCTAGGTGGATTAAATATTTTAAAACATATAATTTGTATATATCATATTTACACTATATGACATTTAGTATCATGAAAATGTAAAAAAAAATTATACAAGGGAACCTTTAAATGACACGAAACCAACATAAACAAAATCTACATTTTAACATCTTTTTTTTACTTGCTCATCTTACTCAATATGAATTTTCACTGACCCCAAAATTATACACAAAGTCAAATCTTGACACTCATGTGCAGAAGTATCCTGGTTATGATCAGGATTCAGATTTTTCTGGGTATGTGTCATATCTTCTTCTGGTTTCAGAAACCTGGTTATGCTACTTGGAGGAAGGTCACACTCACATTATAAACACATTATCCAGGTTTGTGAACACTCTTTGTTGGTAGAGAAATAAGCTGCTGAGATGTTGAGGGAACACAAATCTGGATACTGTTCCACGTAAACACATTATCCAGAACGTGGTCAAACCAGGTTGTTGTTTGCATGTAAATACACTCACTGACTCTTAGGTCGTATGAGGTTTCTAATCAAATTTAATTTTGATTAAACCTGAAGGACCGAGAATCTCTCCAACGTTAAAAACACATACAGCACTTCACTATTTCTTTGAAGAAATTCTCCTCAGCAGGAGGTCAGAGGTCAGACTCCGCTGCTGGCTAACATCTAGATCCCATCGGGCACCCCCTGCCACCACAGGGTCCTGAACCCTGATCCTCCTGGTCTTTGCCCACCAGGACACGCTGTGGAATGCAGCTTGTGTTGAGCTGGGTAGCCTGAGGGGCTGTGGTGTTTGTCTCCATCTATGGGAGAACACAGACATACGCAGCATCAGCTGTGGCGTCCTAGCTGAGGACAAACAAAAAGTCACTGAGTTTCGTTATGCACAAAACAAAAGCAGAAAGTTCAACTGATTATGTGTTATTTTACTGGGAAATTTCACATCCATTAATCCAAGTTCTTTATGTGTATGTCTAACAAGAAATCTGCAAATAGCATTATTTTTTTATTGTTTTTTCTTCTTTTTTAAGAAACCTGTTTGCATTGCCTACCTTTTCTCTTCTTGCTCTATTTATGTTTTTATTTACTAAAACATGCAGCAGTATTATTCTACACCTATTTACTACACTTGTTTTCAAGACAAAACAATTACAAAACTCTTCCTGACAATCAAATCCTACTCTTTATATATGTTCATTATTGAATAACCACATAGCTGTAACATATACTGATATATTATCGATCCAACATTACCAAAATTAATAAAATAAAAAATAAAAAAAAATCTTCTACACAATTAGAGAAATAATAAGGGAACTAAATATTATTTTAAATGGAAAAAAATAATAATCAAATAAAAGGAATGAATGGAAATGAGACAAAATGTCTTTGCACATTATATTACAATGAGCACTTTCACAATACCTGAATATGCTGGATCACAGTTTACATTTCCATATTACATATGCCATTATAACATAATTAAATAATTATATTGCTATATTACATATTCTGGTGTTATTGGGGAAAATGGCGCCGTTAGTAACGTTTTTGAGAAATATATCTTATACCTATGTCTTATTTTTGCAAAGACGGAACCTTTCTTTTGGGGTTCGCACGGAAGCATTTTCAGGTCGGACTCGGTTGTTGATCACAGCTCTCAGGACAGAAACTGCACTGGTGAGTGTTTCCTTCATCACAGCGAGCTCAGCAGCAGCTTTAGTGTCCGTCTGTACGGAGATTAACGCCAGATATGTCATTATTCACCATTTGTGATGTAATCGCGTTACATGATGCCCTGCAGCGTGAGTTAAAGGCCCAGGCAGCAGCCGTTAGCCTGCTATGCTAACACCAGTCAACAAGGCGGCTAATTATGAGCCTGCGTTCACTTCCTCGCCGCGTGCAGCGATTATTATTCTCTCCTTCCTTTCGTTTGTTCAATTTTCTGTTTTTAATTCGTGTTTATCTGGCAAAGTGTTTGTTTAGAGTGTCAGGAATGGAAGCTAGCGCTAACAAAGTTAGCCAAGTGTTGCTGTTAACCTGAATTCATGACGTCATCCCACACTTGAGGAAAAATATGACTAAATAGTAGTCACGTGGCAATCAAACAACAGCAGGTAGTGAGGTTTTAGCAGCAAAGGATGATAGAAAGAGATCTAAATATTACAAATGTAACATTCTATAAAAGTGCAAAGCTGCTAGTGAGTAAGACAAATTCAGCTTGAGTTTCAGCCCCTTTTTGATGTGGTGAAGAGATCCGGATCACAGCTGACTAAGGGTGAAACATTATATTTTTTATTGAAACAGAAATAACAATGTCGAAGATCCAGATGCATTTGCAAAAACAGCATAGATAGATGGATGGATAGATCCCAAGATGGTAAAATACAATGCAGCATGACACAGTGACCATATAGAAAAAGAATATTAAAAACTATAAATATTAAAACGGTAATAACAAATAAAATGCAATTTACAAAAAAGTATATACAATAATTTAGTAGGTAAAATGTGTGTAACTGTAGAAATAATGCGAGCAGTGACAGTAAGTTCTAAATGGTTCATAGCTAAAGTTCAACATTATTTTTAAAGCACAAGAGAATAGACATTTTAAAGATTAACAATTACTATGATTACTCTTAAGTCTCTTTTGGGGGGGAGAAGGGGAGCAAAAGCATTTTGTGCCTTAAAACCACAGGATTTCGAAGTAAATCTCGTGATTTATTGAGTATTGAGTAGAAGAAAAAGAAGGTGAAGTGGTTTCCTCCTTTTTGACCTTGTAAGTCAGGGATTATTTTTATTATTATTTTTTTGTTCAATGCAAAGAAAAGGCTGTCTGTCTCATCTGTCAAGAGGCGGTGGCGGTATTCAAAGATTATAATCTGCGGCGACACTATGCATCCTGTCACAAAGACAGATATGATAGCTTGCAAGGCCAAATGCGAGCAGACAAACTCAAAGCTGAAAAACCCAGAGTGTGTTATTTGGTAATTATTTATTTCATAAATAGTGTTATTTATTTCCATGCTTTTCTTCTGTGAATAACCCAGAGAGGGTTATTTGGTTATTATTTATTTCATTAATATAGCTATTATTTATTTTCTGACTTATGTTTGGGGACCCCTGTAGTCTTGCAGCATTTTGAACTAGTTAAACACAGGATGAACACGACGGAGTGATACCAAAATACAGCCAGTTAATTAAAGGGACATTTGAGTACAGAAAAAGTTCAGTGTTGCAGGAAACTTAGTGTTACTACTTTGTTGACTTGTTTGTCAATTTTTAATGCTGATTTTAACCAATAACTCAATCTAGAAAGTAGAGTTTAGAATATGTTGAGAGTTTTAAAAATATTGCTTCTGGTCAATGGTCGAATTAAAACAAAAGCCTTGTGGGTTGAAAGCAAGTAATTATATGCACATAACACATCTTTGTCAGGTCAAAGTGTTTGTTTAGAACATGTTGAGTCGGGCAGAAATTTTGTCCTAACGGATCTCATTTTGCAGACCTTGCAATGTGTTAACCTGGGAGCTCATTATAAGAAGAGTTTTCAGTTTATATTCTGTTAATGGTAAACCAGAGCTAGTTTTTTACAGAGTAAGCAGTGGTACGTGGTAAAACCCTGTAGGTAGTGAAGCAGTCTGATGTGATGACAGATAAGATCCAGATTTAGAACACAGCACTTCCTCTAACAGGGCTCTTGTAACACGTCTCTGTCTCCAGCAGCAGGTGGAGGGATGAGTCTCTCCCCTGTGATTGGCACTGAGGTGCCAGAAACGGCTAATGGGGTCGTGACTCCCGTACCCCCGGAAAACGGACCCCACATCCCCGGCCTGGTGAAACGTGGAGGAAGCAGGCTGCTATGTCCTGGGGAGGCATCAGAGGTCACATCCCCCGGACACATGGAGAACCACGTGGGCGAGGAGAGCAGAGTTCACGACGGCGAAGGCTGCTTGGACATGGACGATAGCGAGAGAACGACCCGTCTCTCGTCACACGCTCCCAGCACCGCTGGCCCCTCCCTCCCCACCGCCACACGCATGGCAGACTGTGAATCAGACTCCAAAGACTTTCCCCAGTCCTCCACTACTGTGGAGCCTCCTGGTGCAGCTCAACCGTGGGACTCGGCGCACCTAGCACACTACAGAGACCTGACTCGGCGAGGAGGCCCTGCCCACGCCTATGGGCAGACCGCAGAGGCGGAGACTCTGGAGGGAGGCGCCGACGGCCAGGAGGACGAGGAGGGTGGAGAGAAGGAGAAACAGGACGAGGAAGAGGATGAGAAGAATGAACAGAAGTGGAGGCATGAAGAAGCCAGACAAGAGGTGGAGGTGGGTGGACTCAGCAGTGTCTGTGTCATTCCACCTTGTTTAGATGCAGACAAAGTCAATTAATTTAGACAGGAACAATGGATTTTTGGCTGGTTTCATAATAATTTGTTGATATAATCGGATAAACAGTAATTTAACACACCTACTTCCTCATCTTCATTTTCTTGCCTTCTTCTTCTCCACTCTGTATTCACCGCCCCTGTTTTTTTCCAGTCCTTACGACGTTACTCCTCCTCAGCACCGGGCCCCAGCACCTCCTCCTCGTCCTCTCCTCCGCCCCCTCTCCTTCCCTCAGATGACGCCCCCTGCCCCCCCCACGTCATGGCCCAGGTCTGGGTCCGGAACGTCCGAGGGATGCAGGACAGCAAGAGCCTGGATGAAATCAGCCAGTCATGTGGAGGTAAATGTCGCTCCGCCTTTCTTGCCTGAATTGATGAATAGAGAAAGTCCAAAAAGTGTAATCAGATTGGCGAATCAGAACTTTTGTTCTTCTTTTCTCTCACATTAATTATCCCAGACCCCTCAATTTGTCTGCTGACCCTTTGAAGGTGGCCTGACCCCTAGGTTGGGAACCCCCAAACTAAACTAGTTAACAGTATATAAAGTAGCTCCACCTCCAGCAGCTACAACACTAACATGATGCTAAACACCGATGCTACATATTAATTCGAATTTTTTTACGCTAAAGCTTCTTCGATTTTAGTATGTACAAAATCTGAGTATTCTTCCACCACTGAATATACATGACATTTAAAGTGATAGAAAGAGGAATTGTAAGTGCATAAAGCAGAACTTCTATATTTAACTGCTTATATTTTGTAACCTCTCCAAAGGCGGTCTGGGGGCCCGGGGAGGGGGCAGAGGAGGCCAGACGGAAGGACGGCGGGCCACCATCTCCTCGGCCCTGGAGCTGGAGGGGACGGTCAGCCACGAGGGTGACCTGACCCACTTCATCACCAAGAACCTGGAGCAGAAGATCAAGATGAGCTCCAAGCCCAGCCTGGACTGCAGCGACTGTGAGTCTGAGGCTGACGCAGCTTTCAACAAATCAAGTAATTCCTTGTTTATTCACGCTGCATTTCATGACACGAGTAGAAGTTTCACTCAACGTGTGTGTGCGTGTGTGTGTCTGTGTGTGCGCATGTGTGCACATGTGTGTCTGCAGTTTACCATGAAATAGTAAATAGTAGCCATGTTTTAATTGATAGATAGGCCATTTTTTGATAAATAACCCCTAGTTCCAAATAAATGCTGAGTGTAATTTAATAATGGTGCATTCTGATCAAATTCAGGGGAAAACTCAGAAGAAGCAGCCATGACATTCAACTACCATACTGTAATCTGACTTTAAAAAAATGTACATAATATAACAGTCAAACTAATTTAATAAAAGAATAAAAGAAGAGTACATTTCTCCAATTTTGCTGAGCATGATTTTTGTCAGCAAAGTAGCTTGTTAATTAATTAATAATGGCATGTCCCAACAAATGGTGTGTGTGTGTGTGTGTGTGTGTGTGTGTGTGTGTGTGTGTGTGTGTGTGTGTGTGTGTGTGTGTGTGTGTGTGTGTGTGTGTGTGTGTGTGTGTGTGTGTGTGTGTGTGTGTGTGTGTGTGTGTGTGTGTGTGTGTGTGTGTGTGTGTGTGTGTGTGTGTAACAGAATGTACCGATACAGAATGTATCCGTTCAGGGGGCTGTTTGTGCGTTTGCTGGACTTCCAGCAGGTCGGCGGCCTGGCCATGAGCAGCCGTGGTGAATCTGCAGTTCAGGCAGCCGTCTGCTCATCATTAATGCATCGTTCCGGTCATGTCCAAATAAGAATAATGGAGGATCGACGCGCTATCTTTAGCAGATGAATTGCTGTTGTCTGTTGTCTGATGATGAACTGATGGAGACTTGATGCATCATCTAACAGCCTGTGGTGTTCACAGTGTTGCAGCACTAAACCACATACACTTTATTTTATTGGAGTTTAAAATAGTTTTCCCCATTCAATTTTCTCATTTCATATTTATTGATGTCCACTATTTCATTTTATTGTATTATTACATTGATTTCATAGCATATAAAAGGAGAGTATATATAAACTTGACACACTGACACAGGGGATTGGATTCTTTCTTTAATTTTAATTTGATCGTACATGGAAGCTCTGGTTACAGTTAGCATAAAGAAGTGTGGTACAAGTCAAGTAAACATCATTAAGTGGTTGAAAATTTGGTAGAATATATTGAAGAAAAATATGTAATGAGTGATAGAATCCTGCAGAGAAGAAGATATTAAAAAGGAATGATACGAATAGCAGCGCTAACATAATCCAACCAGTGGTCGTAACACTTTAGTTTACATAATGGACAACATACTTTATACACCGTTGAAGAAAAACTGTCGATGAGCTACTTTTTGGATAGCTACTAGACAGGTTGTCTGAGGTCAGGTTGTCTGGGTTTCAGACTCCTGGTTCTAGTTATAACTCTCATTTTGCTTTAGTAAGACTACAATCTAAACACAGCTTTTCTTTGGTTTTCTTACATCATTACGTTTTTATTTTTTAACAAAGCTGGTTTTCCTGTGTCTTTGAATGGATCATGTGGAGGAGGATGTCTGAAGGTGGACTAGTGATTACAGAAACCTTGCCTCACTTTCTGAACTTTCTCCACAAGTGATGTTTTAGCTAAATACTTGAAATGTGATGACATCATCTGATTGAATTAGCCTCAGACTCAGTGTTTTACCGGCTCGGCACAGACTGCTGGAATTAAAATTGTTTTCTTAAAGGTTAGTTGAATGCAACTGCTTCAGGAATTACATCATTTCTTTGAGTTGAGCTGTGACCTAATCCACAGAAAACAAACAGCATCCAGCGTGTCCATTAGCAGACGTCCGTTTCGCCAAATTTTTCAGAACCTGGAGATAAACTCGTCTGGATTAGAGTGTCAGCTGGACCGGCCGCTCAATTTAAACACAACAGTCAATACGCCCTTTGTGGCGCCCCATTCCCTCTACCTGCTGATTCAATTAGGATGGATGACTCACACACTTTGTTTAGACTGCAAGGATTTATAACGGAGGTCCTCCTGCAGCACGACCCACTGAAGCCCACAGACACAATAGAGTTGCTGTATATGTGTTTTTTGCTGGAATTTTGATCTCTTCTGACTTTTTTCCCCCTTCTCAGTGCACCTGGCAGTAGTTTTTTGTCCTCTTACTTCAATTAAAAGTCAATCACTTGAGGTTAAATCACAAAATTAGTTCAAATATATTTCAAGAGAAACAAGAAAGAAAAGTTTGAGAGAAAATCAATTTTATTAAACAAAAATGTCTCTTTCTTTTTTCCCTCACAGACATTTTAAATTACAATCCAAAAAGTGCCTTCACTAAAAATGGATCACTAGTGATTCTCCTCCAGTGCGGTATGTGTGTGAGCATCCACCAGGGCTGTCAACACTAAATGTAGTGATGTCTGATACATTTTTTTATTTAACTTCTACTTTAATAACCTTTTAGTGATGATGAACTTGAAGTGATGTCACTTCAAAACATGTTGCATGTTACACTGAACTAAACGAAGGTTCCTAGCAATAATTCTTATAATTACAGTTACCTGCCTAGATTAACTTTGATTAACATTACTATCAACATGTTGTCAAAGACTAAAGAAATACTATTGAGTTTTAGTAGACTAAAACTAAACTAAAATACTTTGGATTTTCTTTGGATGAAAATATAATAGATGCCAGGACTATTCATCGACTAAAATGTGACTAAACAAAAAGGAACACAAGTTGACCCCAGACTTTTATGCTGCTTTTGAATGTCCCAAAGAATGAAATGAGAAACGGAGAAAAACATTTCACAGGTGAGAAGGTGTTTCACAATATTTTACTGTTAAGAAGAAATTGAATTAAATTAATCACAGTAGATAACCAACTATCCTGTATTGTAAATACATGTCTGATATTTCTAACGAGTGATTTATGATGAGTTTAATTGTGGCCTTGATAGCCATTATTCCATTAGGAGGTGGGGCCTCCCTTGACCAATATGGCATTGCTACATTGCTCCAATAACCAGCAGCAGCTAATGCAGCATCTGATGAATGTATGCTGCAGGCTCAGTGGAAAGGTTGCTACACTGAATGAAACACACTTGTTACCTGTTATTTCATAGCTGGCTGCTGTTAAAAATGCATATTCCTACGATTTCTAAGCCTGGCATGAAGAGCAAGTTTTGAATCAAGCTGACTGGTTCTGTCTGAGTGTCTGAGTGAATGTGTGTGATGTTTGTTGTAATAATTTATGTCGGTTAACAGAAATGAAGGTCTGATATATCTCACAAAATGTTCAGAGCTGTGTTTGTTTCCATGGTAATTAACTACACTTCATCAGCAGAACAGACAATATAAAATATGCCTTGTTGTGTTTTAAGCAACTAATCTCTCGAGTATTTCTTTCCAGCGGACTGTTCGGGCCCCATCTACCGAAGCCGGGGGTTGTCACGGAGACCGGCGGACATTCCCCCCATTGACCCTGCTGTCCTATTGGACCTTCAGAGACACGCCCAGGAAGTGGCGCACAGCGTGGAGATGATGATGCGGAGCCTGAACGGGACCATCCAGAACGTGAGTCACTGGATCTGGTTATCCTCCATGTTTAATACGGGTTTATGATGTAATGTGGGTCCACACAGCCTGTTACACTCTGACACACACACACACACACACACAGTTTTCCTCACCCATATTTTATTATCTGTCCGTTCGTCCAGATGACAGCTCTGAGTGTGGGCTACATCCAGACCTACAGAGACTCAGTGGACAGCCTGGGAGAGTCTGTGGACATGAGTATAAAGGTAACGTGTGTGCTTGTGTCTCTGCTAGTTCTTTGGAGGTTGTTGTTGGTACTTCTTGTGAATGTATAAATCACCACCAACACATAAAGAGCAGGTTACCTGTGTGGTTGTTAATTGCTGTTCATTCCATCCTCTTAAAATTTGTCTAATCAAAAAGCTGAGCCAAAAAGGAGTATTTTTAAAGTCTTTCAAAGATATTTTTTATTCTTATAATACAAAGCTTAAAAAAGCAATTGAAAAACATAACTTTTTATTGTTCACATTGTTTTCAACTTTGAGTAAATGTGCACTAGTTGGAGAGATATTTATTGGAATTCATTCTACCAGACTGTGTTAAACAACCTATAAAGATGAAGCCTGGCTGTTAACAGTTTAGTAGACCTGGAAGAAGATAAAAACATTTATTACGTCATCAAAACATTGCAGCTGGAGCAAAAGTCTTGCATCACATCATATTTTGTATTCACCTCTGATTCAGCCGCGGTCCATGTGTTCATCGTTTGCGTTGCCTGCCTGTTTTCCTCCCACAGGGCATGTACACGCTGATGGCCCGCTGCGAGGAGTTGGACCGCTCCATGCAGCCCATCCACACCCTGGCCGCTCAGATCCGCGACATCAAGCGCACGCTGGACGCCCTGGAGGCCATCTGCAAGTAACCTCCGGCCTCCCGCCGATACGGACACGCGTCCCGACCGCAAAGATCCAGCATCCAAGCACATCCCCACACGCAGGCTGTCTGCAAGTAAACCCCGCCCGTCTGCAGGTAGCGCACACACACTGCAGCCAAGATTCCTGGAAAGCTGCTCGGCATGCTGGATGATTGGCACTCGTAGTCCCTCTGCTTGTTCATCACCTGAAGACGGCCGTGTTTGTGTTGTGAGATCTCAGATTTATTGCGCTTGATTCGGGGCTGAGCTTTTTTTCCTTTTTTTTTTCAAGCAGAAGTTGTCGTGTAACAAAATCTCACAGATTAACCTTTTTTTTTAAATTTGGAGACACTTGTTGAAGTGCCCTGATCACACACACACACACACACACACACACACACACACAGATCCCTGGAGGTGCGGGGTGATTCCCTCTTCTCCCACATCGCAGACTTCTGGAGAAAATGCGTGGTATGATCCGTCCAGCCCGCTTGGTTCAGATTGCACTAACCTCTCCTCGCCACATGTGGGCGACGTTTCTCTCTCCGTCTCGCCACTGAAGGAGACATCTGTATGAACTGCTCACGAGACTTTTGGACAGGAACAGAAAGTCTATTTTTAATTCTTATGCAACAAAGATCTGATTCTTTCTGCAGGCTAAACAAGGCGATGGGAGCCTCATGTGTGTAGGTCTGTCTTTTTTATGTTTATTTATTCAGTTTTCTGGGCATGCGTGCACTCGGTGTCACTATAAACTGACCTGTACAACCGGAGGAGCCGGCCATCGGCCACCAAATACTTTAAGAGTTTACCCATGTTGCTCAAACGCTGCTGGAAGGTACTCGTTGAAGGAAATCATCTTTCACTCTTTTCTACTCTTCAGATTGTTTTAAATTTCAAAAAACCGGCAGATTTTTCCCTTCACATGTCTGCTTCTCTATTTTATTTCCCCGTCATCAGCCATGTGTCATTCAGGCTAAAATCGCACTTTGCTTCCTCCGTGTCGACGGAGATGTTGTCGAGAGCACATCTGGAAAAATATCTTCTTGAAGTCCGAAGTCGTTTACAATAGGTATTGTCCATTATTGTCCACTTTTACTGTGCTTTGTTTGAAGTTGTGATGTCTAACAAGATATGTGGTTTCAAATAACAGAAATATCATCTCAGTGTGGTCTCACATCTCCTCTCTCAAGCTTCTCCATGAGCTCTAGAAAGAACAGGTTGTTTATGTGTCTCATTAATTTTTAAGTTATTGTTAAGCCTAAATGGCTGATTTGAATGGCTGCAAATGAGGAATGGGTGGTGATTGTATAGTCATGACCTCACAACTTCACAGATGTCTAATGACTGGTTTCTGAATTCAGCTGTGTGCATTTCTCTGTGGAATGAGTGTTTCTAAACACAGCACAATATTTAAAAACACACCTCCACTGTCTGATAATCTAAAAGATGTTAATGTCTACCGTTTTATGAGATGGGGCATTTAATATCCATGCATGTAAGTGGCAGAAGACCTGCTCAGTGTCATTAAATGGGTTTTATTGGAACGATATGTCTTAGAAGGACTCATTTTCAAAACACATTATCCATCCATTAAACTCTTCTAGAATAACAGTCTTTGGCGTGTCGCCAGCTGACGACTTAAGAAAGCTGCTAATCTTCAACCTGTGCACGAATATGCTCAAGGTCCTGGTTGTAAAATGTAAATTTTATTCTTGGGGAAATGGTGCCAAACCTAATTTGGAACAAAAAATGTATTCCTGGGGAAAAAAAAAACCCTCCTGTAAATTGATTTTAAATAAACAACTCTCAGAGAAATTACAGTTGTACTACAGGTAAGTTGCTGTACAGCACGTTCGTCAGCATGAAAAACATTCATTGGACGCTCAGCCATAAACATAGGGGATTTAAATCTAGATGCACTCTGCCTCTGGATTGAACTAAGGTGGACCTGTTTTGCAATTAAATGATGATGAAACAATTATTTATTAGTTTGCTGAATAATAAAAGCAGCAGACACCGAATGACTGCAGTGGTACTTGGCCGTTGCTTTACCAACATTAAGCCATTTGCTCTCATGGAGCATTTTACATTATTTAATAAGGAGACTGTGGTACTTCTGGCATTGCACTGTGGGTCGCCTCGTAGTAGATCATAGTACATGTACCTATTACTGAGGGGAGGCAATATGTTAGTAGGCTTGAGTAGTGTTAATGGTGTTGTGGCCTGTGTCTTGATTCAAGCACTTCGAAAACTATTTTATGATTCTTTCGAAACCGACTACTGAAGTGGATTTTGGAATATAATTCATCTACAACTAGTAAACGGAGAAATACGGCAGGCCAAGTACACGTTTTAATCGCAGCTGCAGTATTGATGCTTAAATCTGATGTAAAATTCATAGCTGTGTGTAATTGTAATGATGCTGGTCCCCTATGGTGATACTGAATTATAATTTTCCTTGCCTGAAAAAGGATAACTGCTCTTTTATAGATGGATTTGGCTTCACGTTTCCAAAAAATAAAATCTGTAAAAAAAACAACAAAATGTTTGAAAGGTAGATTATCATGATAAAAAAAGGATCCTGGTAATGGGAGATATGAGAGGAAATGTCCTTTCGTTGTTCATAATATATAATTGTATGATTAATTTTCTGTTGTACAATCAGATGCACCTGTGTACATATGATCTCTTTCTGTAACTAAAAAGTTGATTTAGATACCCTTCGTCTTGAGTGTATATTTTAATGAAAAAAATAACAAATAAATTTACATCAGCTGCAAATACAAAACGTTTCATTCTTCTTCTTTTCCTCTTTTTATTTTACAGTAAACTGCCTTGTGGAGAACAGTATTGAATGTAAAGGAAAAAATATATAAGCCATGCTGTATGACTTATTTTAAATTAAGTATTTGTTCATTCAAAGAGACTTTTTAATCACGTTGTTCCAATGCCAATGTTCTATAGTGCAGTTCACCCAGCACACAGGTAGAGGGGACTAGAGCGCTCATAAAGAGTGGGCTCTACTTCAGTGGATCTGCTTCTTGAAGGAGTATATACATTTTGGATATAAGACTTGAATGTAAAGCCTGGATTTCTTTGCCACTATGAAATATGTTCAAAACACAAATCTCTAAATCAGTATTCGGTCTCTTTAAAAACTGTCTGAAATGGCCTTTAAATGAAGTGATTATCATTTTTTTAAATTGAGACTCATTAATACAAATCATTTTACTATTAAAAGGTCTTTAAGGTGGATCCAGCCATATTAAAAAAGAATAATGAAATATTTTCTTACAGATTCGATGTAAATATTCAGAGGAAGGGTTCAGTCGTGTTTTCTATGAAGCCCATATCTAATGCATTATAAATGTATTTATAACACGGTATACCTATACTTATAAGCAATCATAAATGTTCATGATCATTTGTAACAATAATCATAACTTATTATAAATGTTTTATAATTCTATAAGTAAATTCTTCATAATTTTGGACATTCATTGACATTTTTTGCTGGGACCATAGAGTATAATTCTTATAGTTGTAAGACAATCGCTGATATAAAAATTATGCTGTGGTTATAGGCTGCACAAAACAAAGTCACTGAGCAAATAAAATGTGCAAAGAAAATAGGGTTTATGAACTGATTTTGTGGAACCTCTCACAGCAGTTCCCAAACTCTTCTAACTCATGGCCCACCTGAAAATCTCAACTCAATTTTGCAGCCCACAATGGACCCCAAAAACAATACAGGAACCAAATAGTACGTTGTTAGAGCACTTTAATGATGGTGATCCAACATTCAGGACTGAACAGAATGCAACAGAATGTGAGATAGTTAGAATTATGGTGTTAGGATTTGATCTTTTTTCTGTGTTTAATACAAGTTACAATACAACAGCAATAAAAATATATACATTTTTAAAAAAAATGGTATTAATATTTACATTTTTTTCACAAAACATTTGGCGACCAACTTGCAACACCTTGGCTACCCACCAGGGGGACACGGCCCACGGGTTGGGTTATCACCAGAAAGCGATAGCCAAATAGACCAGTGATAGACACTTCATCAGCAGTAAAAAGTATAACGTTTTTTTTTTATTTCACTTCAGTGCATCAAATGCAAACTGCCATGAAAGCACATAATGACAGAGTCCAGTAGCATGAACAAAAACCAAAGCGTTCCCCCTGCCTGACTCATGCTGCGTATGATCAGATCCAGTAATGATGGAGCAGTGGCAGCCAATCATTGACCATGTTGGGGTGTGTTTGCTTGCACCATCCACATGTAACACAGCAACAGAAATAGCGAGGAGTGAAAACATGAGCACAGACTGTGAAGAAATTATGATCAATATTGACTGACATTAAACAATTTATAATGATAAATGTTATAGTTTTATCGCCCAGCTCTAGTGTATGCTGCTTTTTTTCCCCTGTTTTCTCACTCCTAGAAGGTTTACGCGGCCAGTATAAACTGAAAAAGTGACGAGTGTTTGTCCCGCTGTCTGTTGGCACATCCAGTGGAAAAGCTTCCAGTGCTGTAAATAGTTTGTTCTCCTATCTCCTCCATTGATCCTCACATGACGGCATGTTCACAAGGAGGTCAGGAGCCGTGTTGAGCTGCGGGGCAGTGCTCCCGTAAGCCACCGGGGATTCAGTGTCTTGCTCAAGGGCACTTCAGTGGGTTATGTACAGCGGGGAGGTTACAGGTCAGAGCTTTAGTCCAGGATGTAAGGTTCCAGGCAGAGACGTCCTGCCACCACCACCAGCAGGACGGCGAGATCTGGGGAACGCAGCAGGCTCCTCCCACAGTCCGCTGGGGCTTCCCCTGAAGGCGTTGGACGTGCCACAGCGGCGGAGCCGCTTCCCTGCCACAAGATGCCGCCTGACTCAGTCCCAGAGGCACCTTTTGTCATCGAAGCTAAGGTCGGAATCGCAGAGGACGTCATAGACCCCGCTACATCCCCGGCATTTTCACTGTTCTTCCCCCCAGCAGAAGCCCCGTCTTTGGGGGACAGCCGGTCAGACACGTCTCTGTTCGCCGTTGTGTACCACTGGCACTGGAAGTCCTTCTTCCAGACCTCGGCCGGGTCTGGTTCGGCCGGTTTAGCATCTGTGTCCGGCTGATCCGTGGCTTTCTCCGCCTCTGCCTGAGAGGGAAGAAAATACCGTTAACTTCAGAACACACTGTTCATAGAATATATTAAATTCATTTCATTAGAATAATCTGAAAATTTCAGATAGCATTGCTGAGATTCAAACAGAAATCGAAAAATGTTCATCGTGTACCGTTACAGAATCATCCAGTGTATTGTTTTATACTTTTATATGACAGCTAAATATTGCCAAAACCCGATCCGGAGATTTTCAAAAAATAATGAGTGTTTCCAGAGGAGCACAGTGTTCCTGTGTTCGCCGGTGGAGGATCAAACTGCCGCGGATCCGTCTGCTGTGTCTAAAGTATTGTTTTCCTCCTGCTTTCTGACTGTCTAAACACAGAAGCTCCTCAGGCAACTGGAGTCCCTGCCTTTGCTTTTGTCTTCCCTATTTTATGAAGTCACGTCTGGTTGTCTTCAGCAGTCCTAGGTTCTGTCTCCAACTTTCCACACAGTGAACATAAGTTAAGAGTCTCTTTTTTTTATTGTCAGCCTTTCTTACAGGCGCAATTTCAATACTGCACAGGCTGAAACACTGTAATATACACAATTTGTTTCTTGTGTCTTTTTATGTCAATGACAATAGAGTAAATATTAAAAGCACCAGAAACAGCAAATTCTGAAATGAGTCAACACCTCTTAAGAGCAAAACAACAAAAGATAAATGTCATCCCCAGCTGTGTTAGACTATTAGATTCAGTTGGATATGCAGAATATGTTTGATCTATCTCAGAACATTTTTATGATTATACTCTATTATCTATTAGGGCTCAAAGCTGCTTTGATGCAGAATAAAGGATTGAACAGGTCACTACGGGTCTGGTTTATATCTGTACCAGGCTAAAATGTTCATTTGGGGATGATAGTATAACTGCAATGTAATAGTTAGATATAGTAATACAGAAATAACATTTTATGACTTTCTCTCACCTTTTCTGTGACCTTTTCCACCATTTCGGCGGGAGGCGGGAGATGGAGGTAGGCAAAGTTTTGTGGATTTTGACGGATGCATCTGCCTTTTCCCTGGCACAGGGAAGCTGAGCAGAGTCGAGTTGCCGTGGTTACGTTGATGGAGTAAGGTCCCAGGACTTCACGGACGAACCCTGCCAGGTCCTGACATTCTCGCTGGAGAAATAATATAGACGATATAATATAAAAATAGACTTTGTATGTTTCCTTTGATACAGCGGTAGTATAAGATACACAATAACAGAAATATAATATATATAATATATGATTTTGTGACTATCCAATCGTATTTAGACTCTTTTCTTATAATATTATAATGTTGGTCCTGTAATGGTATGAATTTAACCATAATATTACAACTTTTAAGCACCATTAAAACATGTTTCATCACTCAGTGTGGCCCTAATATATAACCATACAGACAGTGGTGTCAAAAGGTGTTTGCCCCTTATCTGATTTATTTATTAATTTTTTTGCATGTCTGTCATTTATAAATGTTTCAGATCATCAACAAATTTTAATATTAGTTAAAGACAACATAAGTGAACACAAAATTTCGTTTTTACATGAAGGATTTAATTATTAAGGGAGAACAAACCTATATGAAAAAAGGTGTGATTGGCACTTAAACCTAATGACTGGTTGGGTCCTTAGCAGCAACTACTGTAATTAAGCATTTGTGATAACTACAATGAATCTCTTACAGCGCTGTGGAGGTATTTTGGTCCACTCGTCTTTGCAGAAATAATGGAATTCAGCCACACCGGAGAGTTTTGGAGCATGAACCACCTTTTTAAGGTCATGCCACAGCAACTCAACAGCATTCAGGTCTTTCTCCAGGCTTTTTTGGGAGATGCAGAATTCTTCCAGGTCCTGAAGCAGCAAAACAGCCTCAGACCATCACACTACTACCACCACATTTTACTATTGGTATGAGGTTCTTTTTCTGAAAAGCTGCATTACTTTTTCACCAGATGTAATGGGACACACACACCTTCTGAAAAGTTCAAGTTTTGTCTTCTCAGACCACAGAGTATTTTCTCAAAAGGTCTTGGGGATCATCAATATGTTTTCTGGCAAAATTGAGCTGAGCCTTAAATTTCTTGCTCCAGCAGTGTTTTTTATGTTGGAACTCTGCCATGCAGACATTTCTGCTCAGCCTCTTTCTTATGGTGGAGTCATGAACACTGACCCTAAATGAGGCCAGTGAGGTCTGCAGTTCTTTGGGTGTTGTTCTATGGTCTTTTGTGACCTCTTGGAGGAGTACTGCTGCTCTTGGGGTAATTTTGGTTGGCCACTCACTCCTAGGAAACTTCACCACCGTACCATGTTTTTGCCATTTGTGGATAACTGTGGTTCACTGGAGTCCCAAAGTTTGAGAAATGGCTTTATAACCTTTCCCAGACTGATAGATCTTAATTGCTTTATTTCTCATTTGTCTTTGGGTTTCTTTAAATCTTGGCATGATGTCTTTCTCGATTTCTTGATTAAGAGGTAAGCATGTAACCAGGCCTGGGTGTGGTGAGAGAAATTTAACTTAGCTGTAACAAACTACCGGTAAGTTATGTTTTAACGGTGGAGGCAATCATTTTTTACAAGGGGCCATGGAGATTTGGATTTTTTTCTCTCTTAAAACAACCTTCATTTAAAAACTGCATTTTGTGTTCACTTGTGTGGACAATGATGCTCGAAAACATTCAAGTGTGAAAAGGATGCAAAAAAATAAGAAATCAGAAAGGAGGCAAACACTTTTCCACACCACTGTAGGGTATACATTATGTGCATATCTACAGTTGTGTACCTCTGTTTTCATCTCACTTCTTTCCCAGATCACAACTCCAGCTGTTCCCATGGCAGCACTCTCTCCTATGGTGCTGACCAGGTCTGCCTGTAGCAAGATAAAAAATAAAAAAAAACAATGAAAGAATGATCAGTGACTTTTTTTGCTTTGTTTTCACATTGATGTCCAGCATGCTGTTGTTGTTTACCATGGTATGATACAGTTTGCATGAGGCCTTGGTATGTTACATTACATCATGTAATTATATCTACATCCTGTCTATCATTTCTATGTTGAAATGTGTTTGTAGAGACCTGAATAGTTGCGACATATCAGATGTTCGTATCTCACCTGTGACAGGAAAGTGTTAGTTGAGGTGTAGACGCTCTTGACCAGTGGGAAAACAGGGAGATCAGAGGCTGTTCCAGCGAGAGAAGACACTCGCTGTGCTTCTCTGATTTGACTGGACAAATAAAGCCTGGCTCCAGAGGTTCCACTCTACAAAAAAACCCCAACAAGCTGTTTGTTTTACAGTGAAATGCTTCAATAAGCTATATATTACTTTAAAGCACCTTGAAACAGAACCGTAATTGGATTTTTATTGACTTCTTCAATATTATTGGTACTAAACTGTAAACTTGTCTTCCCACAGTCAGACTTTTCATAACTTCATACGATTTGTCCTTTTTTTTTTATTCGCCAAGGTTTTACTTTCTGTTTGTGTCCAATACAATGACTTTTGAGGACATAACGCTTTAATGAAGGGAACATTTTTGTTTCTGACAATGTGACACTGCACAAAAAGATAAAAATGGATGAATAAAAAACACTGTTGTTGACATATCCAGAGATATGGCCCCATGAACCAGTTCCAATACCAGAGCCCCTGCACAAGCCTTCTTTATTATTGCCTGGAACAAAACAATCCCAGTAGACCCTGGTCAGTCCTTGACAAAAATTGTCTATTATTGCTTTTCATAGTAATATAAATATTAATATTAATAATGAGCAACGGAAGGTCAAGTTTCAGGAAGTAAGTAGAGCAGATAAATAAAAGATACCATATAAAAGCTGGAGGAGATTTTACTAAACATTCTTTGTAGTATAAACAATGACTATAGCTGCTAATGCTAACGCTAATGCTAACGCTAATGCTAACTGCTAATTAGTATAACAGCAGGTCCCCTGGTACTAACTAAACTAGTACTGAACCCTGTTCCTGAATTTTTTAATTGTTTTGATGTTTACCATGTGGAGCCTCATTCTTTGACTGTCAGGATTAAACAAATTTTTGAGGACTAAGATGAAGCAAAGTTTACTGCAAGAAGTCACTGACTGGACTTTTATGACACTGGAGCAAAGCCACAAAAAGATCCACAAAACTTAAGAATATTATTTTACATCATTTTTTAGTGAGACACAATATATATGTATTTCCTAAAACTTCAATCTGTCAATCTGTTTTGTTGAGACTTGTATTAGAGGCTTTTTGTCTTATTTGAGTTTGGTGTAGGCAGGTTTTACGTTAGTTATAATTAGCTATAAATCCTGCTTTGTTGTTAAAACGGGAAATATGTTGTGCTGTTGGTTAATTGAATGACCTGCTGCCTGTAAATCCTCTTGATAACAGGTGGTTGTTGAGCTCTTGTTACCTGCTGTAAATCCTGTGTTGAACAGTGTTATTAGTTTTAAGTCTTCAAAATAATGAGTGTGCTGTAAATCCTATTGAGATTCAGGCAAACATCACTGTAGACTTAATGGGACAATGTGTGTGTGTGTGTGTGTGTGTGTGTGTGTGTGTGTGTGTGTGTGTGTGTGTGTGTGTGTGTGAGCGCGCACACATGCGCATGTGTGATCTGGTATATGTGCATGTATGGTTTGGTTTTGGTGATGGATGGGGGGCCTTTACATGTTTATCACGTCTTAATCTGCCTATGGACATATCCGAGATTGTCATAATCTTTACATGGAAATAAAAACAACTATCTATAAAAGAACTGGTAAAGAAAGGGTAAAAATCCTTAAAATCAATTAATATTAAGTAGTTATGATGAGGGCTGGAAAATTGTAGTTTCACTCAAGATTTGTGTAAAAAACAATAAAAAAAAAAGCAATTGTGCTCCCACCATTAACATCATACAGTATTTCTCTTGATGGAGCAATTATTTATTGAAACAGGCAAGGGGTCATTATTAATACCATTAAACAGTAATCATCATTGTCGACTGGTATAGAATATTTTATATCAACATATCTTCTAGTTATATCACTTGACCCTCTTTTTATGTAATAAAGGTATAAAATGCCCCCAAATATTTAAAAGAAAATCAACCCTTGATATTGATCAACATTAATCAGTAGTCATGTTTCTTTTTATGTTTGCCAACCCTAGGTAAACAGTAACGCACCTGCAGCTTCTCCAGGGTGAGGAGCGGATAGAGAGCGGAGCAACGTTTCCATAGCCACAGAAGCTCGTCGTTAAGAGCCGCCTCTGCAGCGGGGCACTGGCCGGTGTAATTGGCTAACATGGTTTGGGCGGCATCACTGATGTAGCAGCTGGGGTAAGGGGAGACGCCCCATAATGCTTTGGGCCTTAACCTCTTGACCTCTCGTAGAGTCTCTGTCATTAATGACTGGGCTGAGGTCTCAAAGTCGACCTGAAACGAGATCAATAGACCAGTTTTTATTCACCACAAACATTTCCTATTCTATATACATACCAGTGAATAGTTGGGATAAATACAGTATACCTGAACAAAGAGTGGATGTACGTGAGCCTATAGAACAACCAGATGTTGTTCTATAAAAACTTTTTCAATCAATCAAACAATCAATCAATCAATCAATTAATTAATCAATCAATGTATTTATAATCACAGTGAATATGTTCCCGTTAGCTCCTTCCTTATAGTCCCTCTTGAGTCCATTTCTATGTCTCTTAATATGCTCACATCCTAATTTTTCAGTGTAATACCCCAAATTAAATGGGACCATAGTGATGCTATTAGTGGCCACATTTAAGTTCTGATATTTGCATTTTCCATCAAAGATTTTCTCTTGACTAAAGAATAAAACAATTTAAAAAGACTTTTCCCTTCATCAGCATCTTTCACACTCCACCATCTGTCAGCAAGTTTGAAAGTTCTCTTCTGCCATTTCATCCATTCTCCCTCAACCTTTCCCTTATCCCTCCTTCCTTTTTATGTCTGATCATTTATCTTCCGTCTTTTAATTTCCTGCAGACTTGTTTTCTCCCTTGTTCCTTCCTCCGTAGTCTTTGTATCCTGCTGCTATCTGTCTTTTTTTATCCTCTCTGTAGCTGAACTTTTCTCACCTTTGACCACCGCTCTACCTCTTCTGGCGTCCACGTAGGAAAGAAAGACTTCAGCAGGTTCCTCGATGCCTCAAGATACAATCCTTGTTTTTCTCGGTTTCTTGACCACTGGGGGACCCACTCTGACCAGCGTAGGACCCCTAGTCCAAGGTATCTGGGAGCAGGTAAAACTGTCTCTAGGTCCTGCTGTGTCTTCTGAAGGTGGCTCTCCAGCCGAGTGTGCTGTGGCAGCCCCTTGTTGACTGGTGTGTCTCGGTCTATAAAATAAGGGTAGTTCCCCAGTGTGTCCTCGTAAAAGACCACTACACGGCCCTCCCTCTCCATCCCAAAAGATGCGGGATCAGGCCGACCAGAGCAGGACGAGTCGGGGATTCCCCAGAAGACAATGAAAGGCTGTCCGGACAGGAGAGGAGGGCGAGCCGGCTGGGATGGACCGGCTGTCCCTAGGTCAGCGAAGGCAGCAAACAGAAGGAGGAGGAGGGAGAGTAAAACTGGAGGCTGAGCCGAGGAAAAAGTTGTGGCCGATGTGTGAGTCCTGAGGTTATAAAGTGTCAGTTTAGGTTCTGGCCTCAGGTCTGGACACGGCTGTGGCTCAGTCCACGCCATCGGAGCGTCCACCTCTCAGGCTCTCACCCCTGCAGGCCTTCACAGCCAATCATGTTCCTGGAAAACACACAGCAGGTAATAAAACTGATACCAGGCAGTTTGGTGACAGGTGCTTATAAAACTAAGTCATGATTTGCTGATTTCATTTAACAAAACTAACATTGAGGGATTAATTGCATATTAAATATAATTACAAAAACATTTTCTCACTTCATCATTGGCACAGCTTCTAACTTTCTAATGAACAAATAGTCCTGGTGTAAACTGAACAGCATGTAGTATGTGTGGATAATCCTGAGTTATCCACAATTCAAACAAAAGCCTCATGATTTGGTTTGACATTGATTTGCTGTAAGTCCACAAGAGTTAATTAGGTTTTTCGTGATCATCTACTCATTTAGCTTGTCTTTTAACAGCTTTAACTTCTTTCTTATCTTCCCGACCAGCAGTCAGTGGGTGTACATCACAGATTTCTCATGAGTTCCCGCACTCACGCATGAGAAAAGCTGGTCTAGTTAATATTTGATGCCCTCAGTGATGCACGATAGGGTAGACACAGTCGGGGTTCAGGCTTTGAAAGGGTTACAGATTGTGTGCAGAGCTATACACACTATATAAATACTAATATTCATTTGTGACTCTACATTTATGGCAAATACAATTGCTTTTTAGATGTCAAAGAAAGAAACACATGAACATTCTCCTTGTTTTCTCTTTGGCAGATTTCTGTGTCGCACTGAACCATAGAGAGTAGATGACGAAATGACTCTCAGTGGATTTTAGTTTAGACCGACTTCTGCCTCCAGGTTAATGCATCAATAATTTAACACCCAAACATCAGCAGAGGCAGGAAAACTGATAGACAGGCACTTTGAAGATGATTCGTGAAGTTTAGATTTAGAAGTTTACTCCACTGTGGATCAAACAACATTAGTCTAGAGATGATGGAAAACATACAAATTCATGGATGAGAGCATCGAGGCACTGCAGAAGGGTTTTTTTTAGAGAAGAATAATAAACTACTTGAGAATAATTTAGTAAATGTTTGATGTGTGCATGAGATAGTCATTGCACACCACTGGAAGAGAAACGATGGAAAAAAAAACATATATAATTCAGCTAATACTTGCATTCCCTGAACTTTCCCAAAATGTTCTTTCAAAATTTCGATTTGGTAAACAGTTTAAGAATGTTTTTGTATTGTTCCCCTGAGGTTCTCTGCCGGAAGCATTTAAGATAAAACTCATGTTGTTGATATGTTGTGTAAATGTAGAATTTAACATAACCTGCCCAGAATGTTCTGGGAACTTGCAGTTTTCACATCTAGGGAATGTCAAGGTCAAATATGCAATTAACCTTCCTAGAACAATCAACCTTCCAAAAAGTTCTAGAAGCATAACAGTTTCCGTGTCAGTTTTTTCACATTTGAGAACCAAATTCTACTAGCTGGGAATTGCTAGTAGCTTTTTGCTAAGTTTGAATTATCTAAAGACAACATCACTCATGAACTTTTCTCATGAAGTTTGTTGCTTTTGTGTTGGTTAACAGTAGCCTTTGTTAGCATTAGGAATAAAGTAGCAGCTAAACGGGCTAACAGATTTTAATTGTAATGAAAGCGCTGGGAAGCAACATGAGGAGGAGCGCTGTTATATGGAGATTTTTTTTTTACCAAGAGTGCTGCTGTAGGATAGTGATGTGATATGTAAATCTATGGGATTTTAATTTTAAAGGATTATGATAATAATGATGTTTTGAATATGTATGAAAAAATTCCAGAAAAAAAAGGACACACACCATTGTGCCATGTGCAAAGGTGAGGTTGACCTGACAAACAGTCAGAGACACACACAAAACATAGACTGACAGACACTCTTCGCTGTATAGAAATATATAGTCTCATAGAAATTTTGTATTTCTATAGAAAAGTAGATAAATTGGATGTACACAATTTCTGCATGTCCCACATACTGCTCTGATAACCACATATCACACTGTGGTAAATGGTTGAATTGATAAATGTTTTTGTGTTCTCACATTTTTCTTGTTCTGCAACTTATCTATCACACTCATATATCCAGTGTGTAGAGTGTGTAAAAGAAGAAAAGAAGGCATCACATGAACTTTTCTTACAAAGTTTGTTGTTTTGACCACAGTAGCCTGTGTTGGTGAGGAATAAAGTAGCAGCTAAACCAGGAAACTACGTTGGAGCACGATTGGTGCAGGAAGGCAACAAACAAAAGAGCTGCTGCAAGATGGTGGTGTGATATGTAAGTTTATGTGTTTCATCCTTTTTTTTGTGAAGTATATTTTATACTACAGATGCAAAGGAATGCTTCAGCTAGGACTTGAACCCAGGCTGTATTTTATGTGGCAAGCATAATAAACCACCATAGTATACCTATGAGATTTCAGTCTTAACAATAATAATGATAATAATGGTGTTTGAGTATTCAATCCAAACAATTTCACAGAAGAGGAAACACACCATCGAGCCATGTGCAAGCTATATCAAAAATGTGATGTTGGTCCAACAAACAGTCAGAGAGATATGAGAGGAACAGACTGACAAACACTCCTTGCTTTATAGATAGATTGCAGACTGCACACACACAATAAACTTATTTTTACAGATAAGGAGTTTTGGCTGTTTTGTGTGATTTTGGTTGTTTCATTGCAGGGATTTGTTTTTAGCTAAAAACATTCAGCCTAAGACACATAACTGAGAAACAGCATTCAGAGTCTGATTTAACCCACAGACTAGTTTCATAGAGATATCTGAATTCATGGTGTTATGTCCTGTAAACCTTAACACAAATCCTGCTGTCCCCGACTCACCCAGACACTCAGATCTACTGATCATCTTAGGTGTTGAGCCTAACAGAACAACATCAGAGCTTCTAGATCCTCCAAGTCTTTAAACTTTGCTGGAACGATGAATGATATTCCTCATGTGGTATTTGTTTGATGGCAGTAAAGAACAATATCCCTCACAAGGCTTCAATTCCTACTGTAATATGTGATATTTAGATCTGGTGACTATGAAGCAGTGTTTTGACTCTTGACGCTAATGTTGGATTATGGTGTAATATTGGATATTTTGACCATTTATTTAAATAAAGTAAAGTATGGCCTCAAAGACTAAAAGGTTAAAACCGCCGGTTTTTATCTTTAACTATGTGGTGTATTATAAAAGCCTGGTAATTATCCATTGAGTCATATCTGCATCTGTACGTAACTAAATCTGCAGATACATGTAGTGGAGGCCAGAGTAGAAAATAGCAAATAATATATAATAGAATAATAGACAGGGCTTGTGACAGTCTAACACTTTTTTTAGTCACATGTTGATGGTGAAAGTTGCTTGTTAGCGGTAGTTGGTATTAGTCATATAAGCAGCACACGTACAGTGGCTGCTTGTGCTCTAACAAGCCATTAAACTGTTGCTCTGCTGTGCGAGGAGCGTCTGGCAGCGTCTAAAACATGCAACCGTTAGACGGAGTTCTTCCAACACAAACAGAAGCAGCGTAACTGACAGCAGAGCGAGGGCAATGTTAATGACATGTCCTCTACACGCCAACGCAGACCTGAGAAGCCGCGCTCTCTGAAAACACTGGTGTGGGTGGAACATGGATGTGTTGAGGCCTTCAATCTGAGCAAATACCAGCTGATTAATTACTAATGAACTGCTTACCCTGCAATAGAACTACACTATGTATACAAAAAAAACCACTTGACACAGTAATGCTGTGTCTACACGCTGATACTGATGTTGCCCGTGACCCACCAAGCTATTTTCTAGCAACAGGTTCTAGAGTGAAAAGATCGTCATTGTGGAGTTGCAGTATACAATTGGTGTTGTTGCTAACGGCGACGTCACTGTATCACATGACCAGAAGTAAAAGCTAGCAGTTACGCCATTCCAATTCTGCCTTCAGTACTACTATTTCATTGCTCTGTTAAAAAAATAATAAAAAACATATTGTCAGAATTGTATCAATTATTGCTAATATAGTATTTCAGCTAGGGTGGACGGTAAAATGGCAATATTTGTTTCCCACAATGCTTTGCAAGATTCTTTTGAGGATTCAGAGGCTGATCCAGTTGGAAACAACTCTTCTTCTCTTCTCTTCTTCTTTTCTTTTTACCGTCCACTGATTACTCCACCAAACGGCCTTAGTTAATTTGCTTTGTAATAAAACAGAGGCAGGGTGATAAAACACCTTAACCAACGTCTCTGATCATTTATCTCAGATAGCAGCTATTTAACTGCAATTAAAGCAACTTATAAACGCCTCATTGAGTGATTATAACAGCTGATTACTTTTCCTGTTCCCTGGTAACTGTATATGAAAACATTGCTAGCCACATTCAAAAACCTAAACTGAGCTGTTTTAAGGTTTTTAAAGGAGGAAAACCATTTTCCTCTGCTCTGTATCGTTCAGACTTCCACCTCACTTCGTTTTAAGCACTAAACCGGTGTTCTTATCCACAGTGTGTGTTCCCAGGAGCAGCTGAATAAGCTCCTCGATCACCAACATTTATAAGCTACTAATACTGAGGGGGTGAAACGTCACAGAATGCCCAGTGTCCTGCAAACATCACTGTGTTTCTAAGCAGATCACTGAGCATATGTGCAGGGAGGATATGGCTATTGATGCTGGAAAAATTTGCTTATTTGTACAATATAAAGAGACGTGAATTGTCCTTTATATCAAATATATAATCTTATTTCAATATTTGACAGCAGACTCATCAATCGGATTTCCAACCTTTACTATACGATAAGTCTATTAAGACCTATT
This sequence comes from Eupleurogrammus muticus, assembly GCA_036785175.1. Classification (NCBI taxonomy): domain Eukaryota; kingdom Metazoa; phylum Chordata; class Actinopteri; order Scombriformes; family Trichiuridae; genus Eupleurogrammus; species Eupleurogrammus muticus. Next base: position 21,060,676 of record JAYKQN010000008.1, read on the forward strand.
ATTCCACAGAACAGTCAGACTAAAACATTGTGATGCTCGATAAACCTGGATCCCAACATGTGAAGCCCAAATCTTAAAAATCACTTTAAGCTGAACTCACCAGTTAGGTATTTTCAGTTGTTGAAAGCATCTTTTCTAATATTCCAATAGCTGCCGTCAGCCCTGGTAGAAGTGAACACTAAACGTGATACAGGACGTTCTAATCAGTTCAGACTTATGGCGCAGACCGGTGTGTTAGGCCTTAAGCCTCTGGTGTGTGTTTACCTGTCTGTCTGGCAGCACCAGCACCCTCACAGATTACAGCAAATAACAGCAGGAAACCTGGATGCTTGCTCTGGATGCTACACACTACCGGATTTGTGTGGTTTAATTTGATTTAGTCTAATTTAATTTAATTGGCAGGTAACAGAAAACAAAAATGACAATAACACGACAAAGAACAAAGTGCAGTAAAAAAGTGAAATAAGCAAAGTGATCTGCAAGTGGAATAAGCATAATAAGATATTTCAAGATAATTCTATTTAATATTGAAGGAATTGTACCAGATATGAATAATGTTCCCTTGTTAAGATTTCATTTTTTTCAGTGAAGGTGAATAATGTATGCACCATGCATGCAAACACTAAAACAACAGCAACATCACACATACGTTATAAAAGTTAAGAGAATCAGTTAGTAAAGTCTTGAATACATTTGCATATTTGCATCAGTAACTTGTTAAAAATTTAATTTGGAATATGTTGTAGCCATAATTAATTTGTGTTATTATTCCCTTCAGCCAAGAAGGAATTACTGCATTTATAAATCAAGCATCTCAAATTATTTCGTATCCTTTTGTGTTTCTTTTTTCTCTTTATTCTCATCTCCCAGTTAATTCAGCTGCTCCTCTCCCATGAATGCCGCCATGCTGTGCCAATTACACAGGGAGAGGAAATCAGTTATTTCAACCTGCTGGCGCTCTGATTCAGTAGTCGTCATTATCAAACGAGGTTAAAAAAATCTGAATTTTTAGCTCTCGAGGAGGAACGTGTCCATTACAGCCAGAAAACCTGCTCATTATGTTAAATTTAGATCCAAATCTCGTTTAAAAAGCTGGCAACTTGGAGCTGTGAGCTTATGGCTGCGCTGCTGTTGCTGTTGCCTTCTCCTGTTCCGTATTTAGTAGAATTCCTGATGCAGAGACTGTTGTTTGATGTATTTCCATATATTACTAGAGTAAAATTTTATAGGGAAACACTCTCCTGTTTCCTGTTTCCCCGTGGGGACTAAATGAAGCTGTTATCATACCTCCCAGTGTTCTCTTTGTGCTGTGGTGGAGCCTCGCTGTTCAATGAACCTCAGGAGGAAACACTGGATCCAATTGGGACGGGAAATCAGCCCAGATTAGTGTACGTCACTGCGATCTGATGCCCAGAAAAGAAGCAGTGTGGCCGTGCTACAGCGAGTCACAGTTTCACCATGACATCGTGCAGGAGGCTGACATCGCGTTCTATTATAGACTGAAATATGCTCTCAGAATTTAGTTTAAATTTGACCTGTGGTCTCTGACAAAGCTGTGGCTGCAGCAGCATTAAAACAAACAGCCGTTAACCTCAACACTGTGTACAGAGCATGTATGGGACGATCTAACACTTTGGGCCTGGTTTTCTTCAACATCCTCTGTGCTGTCACCACCACAAACCAATTCTAATCAAAGCCACATATAGTTCAATAGTTGATGAGTCAATCGGCATAAAATTAAACAGTAACTATTTTGATAAGTGAATAATTGATGTGTCAGTTATTTGCTATTTGTAGCATCTCAGATGTGATCATTTTAAGCTTTTCTTTGTCAATAATGACAGCAAACTAAACAAGTTTGGGTTATGAACTCTTTTTATTCATCTAACATCATCACATTGAAATTCATGAAATTAAAATATTTGTTTTTATAGATAAATCCGTTTAATCAATAATAAAGAAAACAGACCTAATTAAACTATGTAGTGATGTTTATGATCATTGTTCCCCATTATTCATTTTTAAAATTGTCTTCTCAGCTGTAAACTCACAGCTGTTGTGTAACATGTTGTGTTGTTATAAAAGATACTGAACAACACATATGGTTCCAGTCTCAGTATTTTACCCAGTTCAATAAAACTAGATGACAAACGTGAAATAAAAACTCTCCTGACATGTTCTCAGCAGAAATTTCACATTATATTTATTTCAGTTTATTTCGGGTCGGTTGAGTCTGCAAATTTAGTTTCATGTCAAAATGTTCTGATTTTATCCACTTCCACTGTTCAGGTGGGAGGAAGAGGAATTTACAGTGACACACATGCCTTTATTTTCAATACTTAGTACTTCTGTATCAATTGTTTTGTTAAAGGTAAATAAATATTTTTCCAGATTTATTTTCAAGAAATGAATGAACACATTAATTTTAATTAATTATGGTTCATTATTTTGCAGCCAGGCCCTAAACAGGAGGAGTGTCAGGCATAAAAAAATATAATCATTTATTTTTTTGTATTTTTAGAATTTATCTATCTCTTATTCTTAAATCAAAATAAAATAATTATTACTCTATATAATACAATTTTGTAACTTCCAAATATGAAACTGGACAAACCACAAAAGTATCTTTACCATCTCAGTAAGATGTGATGTACATTATCTTTTTAAATAGACAGCACCGCTGTTAAAAAACACAAATAAATGTGTAATTTCCTAAACACGTTACTGTTATCTGCTGTATATCAGTGCAGTTTTATATGTTAGTAAAAATGTCTGCAGCTGTGGCCAGTGACAGTTTTTATAGGGAACTTTTATCGACCAAACATTAAAATATACCTTTTTTCTTTAGACATTCTAAATCATCCAGCTACCAGTTGTATTTTAGGAATGTCTTTCAGTTATAGTAAGTCTCAGAAGTTGAGAAATGTTTTTTTTTTCCATGTTGGAGAAAATAATTGTTCTAGGGGCCACAGATTTCTTAAAATAAATAAATAAATAAAAGCCTTTTCCCATCTTGCCTTGTTATTAATTGCATTGAGTGTCTGGTCCCAGACCTCTGAGCTGCTGACTCTATATCACATTTCCTCAGCGAGTCGAACAGAATCAATGAACGCTGGCGTGAAATAAAACGGTGATTCGGTTGAATTATCAGGCTCGTCCCCGGCCGCCTGTCACCGTGAATTAAACGCAACGCCGCCGCATTTGATTTAATCGGGGGCGTTTTGTCATGTATCTCCTAACGTCTAATTAAACTGTGAATCTGTTCCCCCTGTTTTAATTTGACATTTTATTTTTTGTAATTTCAAGTTTCATATGCCGTTCATATACATTAACCAGTTAAAGTGACGGAAGTGAGTTACAGCAAACAAAAACTTGTCTCAGGACGATGAAACTTACCGAGGCCGGGGCTGGTCCTGCGTCTACTCCTCACAGCCTGGACATTGTCAGGGTCTCTGCTCTGGATATTAGGACACTTTATTCCTCTGGCCCCTGATTTATTCTGTACTGTTCCACACAGAAAAATAGAGGGAGCCTCTTGGATTTGCGAGGACATGGATAAGCTGTGCATGTATAACATGCAGTGAGAAGCAGCCTAACATACGGAAGAGAGAGATAGAGAGAGGGGGAGGGAGATGGAGAGACAGAAATAGACTTTAGGAAATTGAAATGAGAGGAAGAGTGGCAAAGTCTGAGAAGAAGAGAAGGGAAAGACTAGACTAGGCTAAAACAAAAAAACAAAAAAAAGAAACCCAAGATAGAGGAGATGTCAAAAAGTCTTGGAGATAGAAAGATCGGCGGGCAGGTGTGTGTGTGTGTGTGTGTGTGTGTGTGTGTGTGTGTGGGGAGTGTGTGGGAGTGTGACCTCACCTTCACAGCCAGGCTAAGCTTCCTTACTGTGAGAAGGTAAGCGGGGTCAGTGACGACCACGCCGGCTCACATGACCGACGACACTGTCCGTAATCCCATAATCCTCTGCTCTACCACTGCTGCTCCTAAACAAACAGCCGAGCTGGGGGCGGATCGCACCTGTCCTCCTCTTCCTCTTCCTCTTCCTCCTCCTCACCCCACCTCCCTATCTCTCCTCTGCCTCACTCGTCTTTTCCCCCTGTCCCCCTTGTATCTAACAGTTTAAAACAGCCCGCCCCCCATAATCTCTTTTCTTCCACACCTGGCTCCTGTCATTTTCTTTTTGACCTTTCTTTCAAGGATTCAGCTATGAAAAACATCAGTGGACTGGGCTTCTCTTTCTTCTTCTCTCACTACCTGACTTCCTGTCCCTCTATCACCTTCTTTATTACTTTTTAACATATGTTACATGTCAATCTAGTAAAGAATAACAATATCCAGGTTATCATAGCTGCTTACATACTACCGAGTGTTGGGAAAGTTCAAATTCTATATGAACTAGTTCAAAGTTCAGATCACAGTTTTTAAAATAAACCAGTTCAGATCATAGTTCATGATTAAAAATTCGGAACAAATTACATTGCTCCAAAAATGAACTAGTTCATAGTTTAGTTTTTCCAGTATGTTGTGAGCTATTAGATTTTCACAGCCCATAGAGAACCAGAGACAGCACTTATTTTATCAGTTTTAAAAACGAAATATGTATCAGATTCACCCTTGTATCAAGTTTTTAATCCTTATCCAACCAGGGTTTAGTATTGAGCTGACAGCCTCTAAATTCTGGTATTTCCTAACACTTTGTTTCCATCCATTCAGTCCTCACTAGCAGCAGCTGCAACTTTCACCCTGCAGTATATTCTAAAACATGAGGAAAAACTTGCTGCTTAAATAGTCTTGTGTTGTTATTTGATTTTCAACAATTATTCAATTAGCGATGGCTGATATTTGAACTGATAAAATATCAGCCGATTTGGGGGAAAATTATATTTTATTGACCTGAACACTTTTCTGATAAAAGGATCTGATAAATTAATGAAATTAAACGGGAAGCGTTTGCAGGTTGAATAGCTGCTGTACACGCCTTCTTTTTTTTCAATACGTTTTTTTTCATGCTGAGTAGCTGGTTAGGTCGTCTCCGTGTGTGTGTGTGTGTGTGTGTGTGTGTTATCAGACCTGGATGTGGCTCCACCTCTCAGCAGCAGCTAATCTCTGTATTATATGCTTTTAAGTCATGTACTCTTTTACCGTCAGAAAAATGGCCAGAAAAACACTGAAAAAGTCTCTTTTCCCAGCTGTGTGGCGCAGTACGGCTGTGTAGCGTTTCAAGAGTGACTCTACTGTGACTATGTTTCCCTAATTTGCACATCGTCCTGGAGCATCATGGGGGATGACTTTACCTACAGTATCAGCCTCTATGGGTCACGTATTGCAGAAGTAAACCTGGAAGTCATGAACTTGTTTGGTATTATTTAACAATGAAATGAACAGCAGCCATTTTTCAGTCTGGCCAAGCATCACGTCTTCACCAGCGTGGTCATTTTTCTCAGAGCAGATGACAGAAGCTCCACTTTCTATTTGCAAAACCTGTTCAGCCACGAAGAAAGAAGGCATCAAGTTTTAACACGACAACTCTTATTGCTCCCGCGGAAAACACGCAGAGGGTCGTGTCCCCATCCAGCAGGCGTTTGAAAACTGTAAAAGCTTTTAAGATACTGTGAAAAGACTAAAGCCATTAACGGCAAAGTAATGTAATTTATAGCACTTGACGACCAGCCTTTTTCTGTGGTAATGTCTGTCTTAATAGCACATCATCAGGTTTGTTTGCAGCGAGCCCTGCAGCCTATGCCGTAACTGAGGTTCACATATGTCAATGTATGTCATTGTGTATTTGCAACATGTTTGACTGACTCCATAAATACTTTTATAGATACAGACCACATACACTAGATGCTCAAAAGTATTCACTTACCTGCCTTTACTGGCATATGAGTTTAAGTGATATCAACTTATCTGGGGGGGCTGTCCCAAGGTTTAGGAGTGTGTTCATGGAAATTTTTGACCACTCTTACAGAAGAGCATTTGTGAGGACACACTGGTGTTGGAGGAGAAGGCCTGGCTCTCAGTCTCTGCACTAATTTATCCCAAAGGTGTTCTATCTATCAGGCGTAGGTCAGGACTCTGCAGACCAGTCAAGTTCATCCACATCCAGGTCTTTATGAAGCTTGCTTCATGCACTGGATGCTGGATTTGGATGGTGAGACAATACTTATTGGTAATATAATGTATTTTTGTGATGACATCAAAAAATAAATATTTCAAGAACCAAACTCTTGTTTGCTATTATAGATAGGCCAGAGCAACTGAAATATCACTTTTCTACCCTGAACAAACCGCAGACTATTTAAAAATTCAATTCTAATTCTACATTATCGGTATCTGCCCTGAGAAGCAGAAAATTATTGGTTATCTGTGTCAAACTTTTCTTATAATGCATAACTAAATTTAACCAACTTACATAAAAATACTATAAAAATACAAATTAACATTTGAACAGGCATAAAGTATGTGATATATGTGTGATGTCATATTTTGAATCAACTATAAACAAATATTTCCTTAAAAACCTCATCAATACTACAGCTTCTTAAATTTTTACTTAAGTCATGTTCATGGAAAACTGTCATTCAGAATAAAACTTGTAAAACTGTATTATTTAACAGCCACTGTATTTGTCTTGTCTGGTCAATTTAAACATGCATCTTCACTGTCTGGAACAAATCACATACATACATTCTGCATCTCCTACATTCATTCCTGCCCATATTCTATTCCTCACTACATCATCTTTTCCTTCATTATTTTTGTCATTTTTCATTTCTCCCTCCTATCTCCACCCCAGCATTTTATTATAGCTCCGTACCGTTCACATCACATCTCTCTCTCTCTCTCTCCCTCTAAGTTACCCGTCATCTTTTTCCATTAGAGGTGTCGCTACCCACAATAGCTAATAACCTGGTCAAAGAATCACACCTGTGCTCTCCTGCTTTTTCTATAAATTCACCTTTTTTTCCCTTCTGCTCGCTGCTGTGTTTTTTATTTTTTTTATTTTGACCTTCCATTGATCACAGTCTTTTTTGTCCCTGTGCTGCATGTAGCATTTTATATTTACCAAATGAAGACCTTCATTGTGTAAAAAAAAATCACCACTAAAGTTCTTCTATTTAACATTGATTCAAACCGACACATAATAATTTAGATTTGATTAGATTAGATGTACTTTATTTCTAACACAGATTAAGATCTGGAGAGGATGCACTTTTCCTAAATCTGAGGATCACTCATAACATCTTCTGCAGAACCACAATGACTCATGACCCCTCAGTACATACAGTATGTAAAGTCCTGGTGAGACTGGAACCATCAAACCCAACTTAAAAAAAAAAAGTAAAGCAAGAAAACATACGAAATGATAAACAAGCAAACACAAAAAGTTATCATGATATGAGAAAACTCAAGTAATACTGGTCATATTCAAGAGGGTTAAGAATATGAAGAAGTTAAAGAGAACTTTTCTAGTTTTGCCCTCTTGTTCTATTTGTGCACAGTACTACAAATTAAATTTACAGCTATCACTTTCAGAGACTCACCAAGAACAATAATCAGAACAGATACACAAAAAGCGCAACTACTTTATTTATAACTGGCTGTGAATCATGTATAGTTAATAGAACGTTGAACACTGGTAAGCCTGTTTCCTGTGAGTGTTCAGGATGGGAACTATGCTGTAAACCCTGCTGAGATGCTGGAGAACATCAAAGTTAGATATGTTTGAGCAGCCTTTGTGTTCTCCTTTATTGTTGACTGTTGAACGCTCGTACACTCCGGCAGATTTAGGTACATTCCTTACAGAATCTGCATGTGACTGATGCTGGTGGATCATGATATGACCTCCCACAGTATTTTATTCCCACCGAGGGCTCCTGCAGTAACGTTGCAGGCATCACAGCACGGCAGGGGGCTCGTGATAAAAAGCATCCGCCACATGCCAAGTCCATGAATACTGCATGTCTTTATGTCTGTGTTTGTGTTGTATCCATGTGTGTGTGTGTGTGTGTGTTTGTGTGTGTGTGTGTGTATGTGTGTGTGTGCATGAGTTTTCCACTATGTTTTCCCTGCATGCATCAGACCCTACATGTTTCATTTATTTCCTTGTGTACCTTTATGCATCTGTTTCGTTTGCAGTTGCTACACACTCAAACAGCTTCACACACACACACACACACACACTGGTCACAGAGTATGGAGTACAGAGCTGTGTGTTGCTCACAGGCCCTGCAGCAATAGCTATGAGTAAATCCTTTTAGTCATTACAAAAGAAACATGTCAAACCCGAGGTTTTTCTCAAAAGCGTAATAAAAGACCACGTGTCAGAATGTGAACTTTATGTGTGAACGTAATGTGTGAACTTTCATGCGGCTGTCTGTGTGTGCTGTACAGATCTGGTTGTGTGTGTGTGTGTGTGTGTGTGTTGGCGTGAGGAAGTCTGCATTCCTCAAGGTGGAGCACACAAGAGTTTACGGATTTTACAGAGTTTACCGAAATTACCTCCAGGTTAAACCCACATGCACAATCGCAGGAACACACACCAGCTCACCAGTCAGATTATTTGTATTCAATACCCTCCAGGTCATCAGCTTTGCTCCGAGGCCACGTTTCCCTGGAAACAGATCGGCAAGGGGGATGATGGGTGATGGTGATCTCAAAAAGCCGACGTGTTCGGATAGAAATAGGATGCAGCGGGGGTAGATAAGGGGACAGGAAGCAGATAAGGAGGCAGGGAAACGCCAAGAGGAAGGATTTGTTAAAGGTTTTTGGACAATAAATCAATTAATATTTGCTGTGAATGATGACATTTGAGATTATTATTATTTTTATTTCTGTTTAAAAGCAACATAGAAGCTCCCGGACTCTGTCTGGCACGTCAGTGTGGTGAATTGTCTCAAAGGAAAATGTCCATGATTCCCCCTTAAGATATAATGGACAAAACATATGTTTTAAAATATGATGCAACATTTAAATGCTGTTTACAATGTTAATGCATCAATGATAATTGAACAAAATAATGTCTACGTTACTGTGATAACACAATGTGAAGCAGCTTGTACTTTTGAACTTTCCCTCATTGCATCCACCTCCAGTTTTCTTGTCCTGTGTGTCTTTCTCTGTCCAGCATATCCATGTGTATTCCTCTTTCCTCACCATCTCTCTTTACACCTTATCTCCTTGTACCCCTGTCTACTTTGTCACTTCCCCGACTATCCCTCTTCTTTTCCAGCAACCTCTTCTTCTGTATTCTTGCCTGTACTTTTTTCATTCCACCACCAGGTCTCCCTGTCTTCTTTCCTCTTTAAAGCTGAAA